>PVIY010035370.1:0-26367 GCA_004026745.1 Myrmecophaga tridactyla
AAAATTAAAATATTACTGGTAGCTATAGTCCATAGTTTACATTAGGTATATATTTCCCATATGCAACCCTATTATCAATACCTTGTAATAGTGTCATACATTTGTTTTAATCCATGAAGGAACATTCTTTTATTTGTACTATTAATCACAGGCATCATCCACAACAGGGTTCACTGTGTTATACAGTCCCATGTTTTGTCTTCTAACTTTCCTTCTTTTTAGGTACAGACTGGCAAACCAAATTTACAGTGTATATAATTATTCATTTGTTTTTTGGTAAATGCCACCGAGATTTAATTTATTTACTATGCTGTCTTTATTATTCAATTTAGAAAAAGTAAATACACACCCACACATACAGCAGAATATCATCATTTTCATATATTCTATTCTTAAGTACAATTCCCTATCCCTATTTTTACCCGAAGATTTTATATTCCATAGCAGAATATTACGTTTTTGAGAGAGTATTATACAAACTATACTACATATCAGAGTGTCCTGAGATCTGAAATGGGGCTACTTAAAACTCATACCTAATATATGGGTCCTGAACAAAAAGGGAAAAGAACTAATATTCCTAATTCTCCTACCCCTATCTGAAAGCCTTCCTAGCCGTTCTTGGTCAGGGGTAATCAATAGTTTTCAAACTATTTCCAGGCTAATGAAAACCACTGAACTTCAGCATCAGGGCTTCCTCGAGACAGATGTCCCATTTCTTTGCCATTTTGCTAAGGGAAAGTGGTTCTCAAGTCCTGGCTGCCTGTTAGACTCATATGGGAAATTTATAGCAAATACCATTGCCTAAGCTCTTATCCAAACCAGTCCAGTCAGCTTCTCTGGGGCTGGAGCACAGGCATCAGTGTATTTTAAAAGTTTTTTCATGTGCAGCTAGGTTTAAGAGTCTTGGTTCTAATATAAGCTGATATCTTAACCCATCAGCTACCAGGAAATCTAACTTTCATTCTATCTTCTAGTATATATGAAGGGCTAAAGTAGCTCTAATAGAATAATTTTGATTTGCGGGTTCTAACCAATTCCAGGTTATATAAATCATACACACGTTCATTATTATACCACTCAGTGGTGCACTGCCTACTTTGGTCTATCTATACATCATTTCTGGCCCTAAACTGCAGGTGGGCATGAGGATAGGAGATGTACTATAAAGGATTCGGTAACTGCCATCAATACCTGAGACTCATAACATCAGTATTGTGCCCAGTGAACAGAGAGGAAGAGATTGTAAAAATTCTAAGTTAACTGTAATCACCATGCAATTCTAAATTCCTTTTAGATATGTTTTTGTTCACAATACACATTTTCTAGTAACTGTGTGCAATTACAAAGTCATACCTTTATCAAGATATTATCTGAGATTATATTACTCTCTTTTCTCCCTGCCTCCACTCCTTCAAGGAGGTAGTATTGTCTGGAATTTCGTGTTTATAATTTTTTTTTTACATTTTCTTATTCCCATGTTCATATATCCCCAAACAATACAGAATATTATTTTACATATTTTTAGGTTGCGATTGCTAAATCTGATAAACATTTTAGGAAAGGTCTCAGTAAGATTTTTACTTCTTTAAACATTTTACACATACTGATTTTATCATGTTTATCTGTAAATTTTTTTTATTAGGAAATGCACTAGTCAAAATAAAAATTTTATACCAAATAAACATTTTTTGCTTTAGTCTCACACATAAGTTAAAATTTTTAAATATTAATTACTATCGATTTTTCAACACCTTAAATCTGCAATTTCAACATCTAAAGTCCTTGGTCATCAAAATCTGTCCCTTTTCCCCCCCTCTACTTTTGCTTATGATATCTTGCATCTTCTTCTACTGTGTAATTTTGAATTCTGAAATTCAGTTCGGGAAATCTTTATGTGAGTATACTCTGTGAGTCCTTTTTAGAGATTACCTTCTTCCAGAAAGGTAGTACATTTACATCTGTCAGGTGTGTGTATGTGGTGAAAAAATAGATGCTGTATTCTATACACACACAACTATATCAAATTTCTACTTGGCTGTAAGTATCAAGAAGAAAAGTAAAGCAGGGCCAGGAGTCAATGAGTAACGGGTGATACTTAGATATGGCGGCCAATGAAGACAACTTAGAAGAGAAGACATCGGACAGTTTGACAAGTAAAGTGAGGGAGCTAAGCAGGTAGAGATGAATGGTATGGCTGTGTGTCCTGGGCAGAAGCAACATTAGCTGAAAAGATCTTAGGATGGGAGTTGGGAAACTTCTATGCAGTTAAGGAAAATCTCAATTTATTAAATGTTACAGAAAAGCAGTAAAAATATCTACATATTTTAGCAAACAGCATACTCTCACCTTAAAAGTAAAATGGTTAAAACAGCCCTTCTTGATTAAAAAACAATATGGTCGTTAATAAACAAGAATATGTTCTTATCAAAACAACTACATGATTCTTATGGTGTACCAACTAATTTTGGAAAATAATTCAAAACTTATCCTGCATATCTTTTATTTTGAAAAATTTAAAGCTTATATTGAGTTTGGGGAAATGATTACAAATGTAACCATATGAATATTGGCTGAAATAAATTATTGGAGAGACATACATTGCATGAAGTTCATGTACTGGAAACCAACAGGCATTCTATGGGGAAATAATTAACCAAGAAAGACATTCGAAAGAATGTGTATAACCTGTCTTTATTTTAACTTATTCTGAACACCTTAAAACATGTTTGCCCTCCTGCATGTAAGGCTAATAACTAACAGTTAAACCATTAATAGTGATTGCAGATGTTCACACACATACAAATACACATATGCATATATAAAATGTATAATGGTAGATATTTATATAATCTTTAACAAATGATGTGGTAGGTTGAATTATGTACCCCAATGAATACATATTCTTATCTTAATCAGAGTCCCTGCAGGTATGAACCCCTTGTAAATAGGAACTTTTGAGGAGGTTATTTTTAGTTAAGTTGTAGCCAGCTGAAGCAGGGTGGGCCCTAATCCAAATCACTGAAGGCTTTATAAAGACAACCCAGAAGTCACAGAAGTGAGAATGTAGAGGACATCACCATTTGACAGGAAAACCAAAGAACCTCAAGCACTGCCTGCAGCCAGAAGAAGAATGCTCAAGTATTTAGGGAGAAAGGAAGCCTTGCCAGTATCTAGGTTTTGTACTTCTCCTAGTCTCAACACAGTGAGTCAATAATTTCCTATTGTTTAAGCCCCAACCCACTGTGTGGTATTTGTAATAGCAACTCTGGCAAGCTAAAACAGATGGCACAGAAATTTACACAAGTATGGAAATGGTTGCTGAATTTTCTGAAAATAGGATTCCTTGACTATTAAAAAATCAGTGATTCTAAAATAATATATTTATGCAATAATATCCTGCTTTGAGGCAGGCACTCAGTAGAGGATCTCATTATTTGGAAATAAATTTATAAAAATTTTAGTCTAATGTATTTTAAAGTCATACTCCAATTTCCCAGATTCTCTTATTTCTAAGTGTGGAATAAGTTATTTATGCTTTGAAAATAAATGGTAGCCTGGAAATAATCTAAATTCTTTACTAATGATTAAAATATGATTTAACTATGATTGACAAAATACAGATGACGAGATAAAGAATTTTCTTTTATAGGTACTATGCCAAGTAGTTTATATGTATTATTTTATGTAATCCTTATAAAAACCCTGTGAAATAGATATCATTATTGCAAATGTCATAAACAACAGTGAAGTAAAATAAAAACAAAATGAAACAAAACAAAAATGCAAGCTTCCAGCCAAGGTGGAAAAACAAGGACCAGATTCACCTTTCTGCCTTAAATAGCCAAAAGAATGGACAAATGTGAAACAATATAGTTTTCACATATTGAACAATAGGCAGTTCCAAGCAAAGATCTCTGAAACAGGGGAAACAAACAAGATGAACCTTGCGATAATCCCAGCATACTATCTGGAATTTTCAGGTCAGAGCACAGGGTGAGGAAAGCCCTCAGAATTGTCTCTGAGTTGAAAAGATAAGACTTGGGGTTTTGGAGAAATCAAGGCACCTAGAATCCACAGAAAGGGTAAAGCAGAATAGAGAACTGCAGTGAAGCAAATCTCTGAGGATCTGCAGTGGATCTCTCCTCATTCAGTTTTCATCTACTGATCAGAACGTGCATATGAGGAAGCTACCTAAAGCAAGAGAAAGAATGACCTGAAAAAAATAATAGGTAGAAAAATCTCCAGGGAGCATATGGAACCAGGAATAATTGGTGTTACCCCCAGCCAGAATAGAAAAGCATTAAAATACATGGGGTATCAGGTACACTGCTCATAAACGAATTGTCTCAGTTGAAGGGGAAAATTAGATCTAGACTAAAGGCTTCTCTGGTCCTGCCTAACAAATCTTAAGCAAGTTTAAAATGATCAAACCCCAAGGAAAAGAAAATAAAAAAAACTTTTCCATGACACATCATGATCAAATTGCTTAAAACAAATGATAGAGAAAAATTTTAGAAGCAGCCAGAGAAAAGCCCACATTATGCAGAGAGAAATAAAGATAAAAAGTGACAGCACACTTTTCATTGGGAACAATGCAAAACAGAAAAAAGTGGAAAACATATTTAAAGTAATGAATGGAAATGACTACCATCAGTGAATTTTTTTTTTTTTTTTTTTTGCATGGGCAGGCATGGGAATTGAACCCGGGTCTCTGGCATGGCCATCCTTGGATTTTATATACAGCAATGCTACCTTTCAAAATGAAAGTTAGAGACATTCAGAGAATCAAAAGATGAATTTGTTATGAGTACAATTATCACCCCAAAAGATATGTTGAAGTCCTAGCTCCTAGTTTCTAAGAATCTTATTTGGAAATAGGGTCATTGACAATGGAATTAGCTAAAAATGAGGTCATATTGGATTAGGGTGGGCCCTAATCAAATATGATTGGTATCTTTATAGGAAGAAAAAAATTTTGCACACAGACATACACAAAGGAGAAGGCCGTGTGAAGATGGAGGCAGAGATTGAAGCGCTGTAGCTGCAAGCTAAGGAATGTGAAGGATTGCGGGCAAACCACCAGAAGCTAAGAAGATACAAGGAAGGATTTTCCTCTACAGATTTCAGAGGAAGCCTGATCCTGCCAACACTTTGATTTGGGCTTCTAGTCTTCAGAACTGTGAAACAATCAATTTCTGTTGTTTTAAGCCACCTAGTGTGTGGTATTTTGCTATAACAGCTTTAGGAACCAACACAGAATTCATCGCCAGCAGATTCACAATTTTGAAAGAATTCATTCAGGCAGAAGGAAAATGACACCAAAAAGAAATCTGCATCAACAAAAACGAATGAATAGCACTAGAAGTGGCAACTACGTCGTAAATATAAAATTATGTTTCCTTATTTTCCAAAACACTTTAAAAGATAATTGGATGTTTAAACAAAAGATTGACAACTATATATTGTGGTATTTATAACAGATGTAGAAGTAAACTGTATGCCAACAATAGAAGAAGGCGAGGAGAAGGGAAAGAGAACCATATTGTTTCAAATGTTTTCCACTATAATTGAAGTGATAATATTACTTGAGGGTAGACTGTGATGAGTTGTCTACACTAGAAATCCTAAAGCAATGACCAAAGACGATATACGGATTGCAAATAGGAATATGACGATAACTCAACATCATTAGTCGTTAGGGAAATGCGAACTAAAATGACAATGAAAAACCATCACATACCTATTAGAATGGTTAAAATAAAATAAAAAATAAACAAGCTGACATTATTAAGTGAGCACAAACTTGTGAAGCAAATGAAATTCTCATACATTGCTATGGGATGCAAAATGGTACCGCCACTTTGAAAACCAGTTTGACAGTTTTCAAACACTTGTCATATGATCCTACAATCTTATTCCTATGTATTTACCTAAGTGAAATTGAAACTTATAATCCAGTATATTTATAGCAGCTTTATTCATAATTGCCAAAATTTGGAAATGATTAGAATGGTCCTTCACCTGGTTAATGAAGAAACATAGTATAGTGTATCCATATAATGGTACACTACTCAAAAATAAAAAGGAATGAAATACTGGTATATGCAAGAACACAGGTAAATGTCAAATGCATATTGGTAGGTGAAAATTTCCAGACCCAAAAAATAAATTACACTGTATTAATGCATGTATATAACACTCTGGCAAAGGGAAAACTATAGGGACAGTAAACTGATGAGTGATTGCCAAGGGCTGGGTGTGAGGTAGGTGAGGAATCAAAAACTAAAACAAAAGATGCAGAAAACAAATAAAAAGAAAATGAGCCCAAGAGTCCCAAACTTGAATCCAGGCATGCTGGATACCAAAGCTCCTGTGCTCTTAGCAATGACCCTATGATTATATGTTCAAGGTAATTAAAGAGAGAAAAGAATGAGAGCACTTATTTGGGTAATCCATGTTCTAAAAAAAAACACTACTCTTGTTTACCCCATTGGTTCTCCAAGAGTGCTAACCAGGCCAGGCACATCAGTATCACTTGGGAATTTGTTAGAAATACAAATTCTCAGACTTAAGCTCCAGACCTACAGAATCAGAAACTCTGTGGGTAGAAGGGGGTCCAGCAATCTGTGTTTTAACAAGCTCTTCAAGTGATTATGATGTACACTAGGGTTTGAAAACACCAGTCTACATCAATTCATTAGCCATTATTACATCAAACAATAGATGCAGATAAATTTGGTTGCTCTCGATCTGAATTGGAACACTGTTCTTCTGTAAGGTCTACAGTGAAATGCCAACTCTTTGTGAAATCTTCTATTCCTCTCTGACCCTGCACAATACATTGTTTATACCTTTAGTAAGCATGAATTCTCTTTCACCTTGTATTATATTTCATTGCTGACATGTCTATAACCTTCACCAGAATGCCAGTTCTATGGGGCATAGATTCTCATATTTCAAGTTTTATAAAGCTCATGGCTAGTATAATCTGAATAAGGGCAGGTCCAGCTGACCATGAAGGTTAAAATAATTGGGAAGCATCAGTTTCTGAGGTACATAAAGTTTCAGGCCCGGTCCAAGTAATTATTTACATTTAGTAATTATCATCTCTTCAGAATCACAAAAATGAGAGTGGGGGTATGGCAGCCATGAAAATGTTGCTCTTAGATATCTTACTGAGAGGAGCATAATTGATCAATGGCCCTGGACATTGGTTATGAATCCATCACTGTACTTCCCATAGGCTGCACTTAACCCATGGCAGTATCGAGCAGGGATACTAAAGCAGGGCATTCCTGCAAGATCCAGGAGCCCTCTAACCAGCAACTTGACTCAAGGACTCTTCTTGGCCTTGGTAAAATGTTCTTAAAATTGCACTGCAGTCTAAGACTTTTCCTACCTAACTCTCCTTCCTTCCGTCTCTCCTCCACCAGGGTGAAACCTGCATGTGGTCTGATAGTTCTCCTAGTCTCTTTCAGATCCCTTTACCCATTTCCCCACATAACCATTTTCTCTACTATATTTCTGTCTTTTTTAATACTATCTTACTGCCTGCTTTTCAGAGGATCTGAACTAATTTGAGTTCAATGAATAGTTGTATTTCCCATAAGCAGTTGCTTTGGTTTTGATGTATGGACAGTGTAACTTGGGTAAATGAAAACTTCTCCTATGCAGGCTGGCTGCTACAAAACTGATACGAAAAGGATGGCTCTATTTTATGAGCCAATTACTATTTTTCTTTATTTTTTTTCACATGGATAGACTTCATTTTTAGAGCAGTTTTAGGTTTACCGAAAAATTGATCAGAAAATTCCCATGTATCTCCTCTCCTCTCCATTGTAAAATGTTGAATCCACTCTTATTCATAAGCTATTCTATTTTAATGTAATTTTACTTTGTCTATTTTTGTAAGCTGCATGAAATAATTTATGAAAAAAAGCAACGGTAAAAATAATCCAATAATAGTCCAATATGAAGGGTTGGGGTCAGGGTTGCCCTAGGCTAATGACTTCATGACTCTAGCTGGTGCCATTCCATAGACCTCAGTGTGAATGGTGCCATCTGAAGTTGTGTTTTGGCCCTGGGTGGTGTGTGCACAAATGTGAAAAGAACAGGTTAATGAAAATCCAGACAGTGACATATAAAAGTCCAGTCAAGCAGACGATTTGACTGGGTAACAGTAACCTGACTAGAAAATTAAAAGGAGGAACCCTATTCTGCAAAGGTGAGCTGGAGAGCTTTTTAGGTCTCTAAAATAGGGACCCTAGAATGGGGGAAACTTCAAAAGTCCTGAGTACTAGTAAGAACTCTTTAGGACATAGGCAAGAGACGAATTCAAAACAGATTGGCTTAAGTCAAATTTTTAAAATAAAAATTCATATAATTAGTACAGAAGCAGACTTATTTTAGGTGAAGTTCTGTCAAGGTGTCGAATAATATGATTGGGACCTTATAGGATGTATATTAGTCAATTTCAGCTACTCAGAAAATGAAAATTCTTTCTAGTTTTAGGGAGTCCTCACTCTGTGATTCTAAGTAGGTGATGGAGCATCTCCCAGTAACATATACTAAGAGGTAAAATCTTCTCTCTTCCCATCTTTTTGTGGCCAACGCATGGGTATCAGCATTCAGATATCCTCATCCAGGATTCTGGATCTTAGACTAGTGACCTCAAGAAAAATGAGTTTTATTATTTGATTGCCCGCATCTAGCTATGAAGGCTGTACCTTACGGAGGAAATGGTGGACAATGGCAGAAGATACGTTTGAAAACCAGGTTGTTTCTGCAACATTACTTGACTCTGGTTCCATCTTACTTCCTGGGCATGGTTCTCCAGTTCTCCCCTTGACTCTTTGAGCTATCAAGAGCCTTCCAATAAATTTCTCCTCTATTTAATTTTTCAGAAGTGATTTTAGAATCATTCAGCCCACTTGATACACCTAGCTTCTTGGTACTTGTTTTTCAGTTCCTCTTCCTCAATCTTAACACCAATAGAGCTGCCAGCACTTCCTGGGGTTACTTGCTTCCTTTGTTCAGATTCTGCTAGAAATATATCTGATTTCATAGAGTTACATGAATAGATGAATAAACACACAATTTTTCTATTCTTTTATCTTTGGATCAGTTGGAGATAATGGACTTATAGCTAAGAGTTAGTGATTGGTTTAATAGATTTTAGACTATAATAAAAATGGATTTAATAATAACAAATTATCATTACAAAATAAAATATTTAAGGGTAAAAAGGCACGCTGTTTCTAAACATAGAGAATGGGACATGAACACAATTGAGGTATAAGCTCCAGCTGTCTAAGGTAATTTATTTTAATATTAGGGTTTTCATGCAACACAGTTCATTAGGAAATTAAATATCTCAAAAATACTGTGTTTCTACTGACATTAGTAGAAGTTGTTTCATACATCAAGTACTGACTATTGTCCAGAAATACTGAAATACTTAAGAAAGTGTCAATTTCAATATGAGATATTAATGATTGAAGCATTCTATTTTTCTTGTAAATATTAAATGTGGGGGTGGAAGAACCAGTTGGATGAATTGCTGAAATTGGCAAGAAAAAATGTGTTTGTTATATTCTTGAATCCCTTTGTGCCAATGAAAAAAATACTTGATTTTTCTGTGTCTCAGCTTTCTCATTTTTTTAACAGTATCTTTCCATATGGCTGGTCTTGAAGAAAACATCATATCAAGTACCGTGAGTAGCACAGGTTTCTAACACTGATGAATGATAACTAGCAACATATCCATTTAAACATAAGACTTTACAGTTATCATGAAACCCTTCGGGGAAATATTAGGAACCTATCATTAGAGCTGTTGATAGTTTCATTAAAAAGATATTTCAGTTTATTCGTTCAATCATTCCAGAGAGTATTTATTATGCTCTACTGAATATTAAGCACTATGCTAGATCCAACAGATGACTGAATAAAAGAATCTGTCCTCAATCAGCTCTGGTTTGGCCAGGAAGCAAAAAATAATTAAAACTCAACATTACAATGCAATACCAAAATTATGAACTGAACTCTGCTTAAGGGAAAAGAGTGATAGTAACAAAATAGCAATGTCAATTTATCTACCATACTACTGATAAAAGCTAACATTTATTGAGTGCTTACTATGTTAGGTACTATTCTAAGCTCCTTATATGTATCAATGTACTTAATCTCACAACAACCCTATGAACTAGATGCTATTATTTTCCTTACTTTAAAGTTGAGGAAACTGAGAGACATGGAGGCTAGATAACTTTCCCAAGATTTCCAAGGGGAGAAACAGAGTAAATCAACCCCAAAAATCTGATTTCAGAGCCCCAGCTCTTAACTAAAAGGCTGTAGTACCACTCTGAGGCATCAGAGATGCCTTTGCAGAGGAGCCTTTATTTGTACTGAATCTGGAAGGACGTACAGGATTGATCCAGACATATATGGGTGAAAGATATTTCAGGAAGAAAGAGCAGTATGTAAATCAGCATATAGGCCAGGTTATAACCCGTCTATTTACAAGTAATTTAGTATGTCTGTAGCCAAAGTCAGTTATGAAGAAGTCCGAGAGGCTAGTTAGAAAGTTACACCTCTAGTCCAGGTAAGAGGTAATAAGGGACCAGACTATGCTGGATGTAATAGGAATGGAGCACGTGCTGTGTGCTGATTTCCATGGGGAGTACCAAAACGACTGGGACATAACCTTGTCCCCAAAAGTTTTATACTCAGGTGGAAATAAAGATGGGATATAGTAGACTTGTGAAAGTTTTTGGAAATACCAGTTTTGACAAGGTTGTCAAACAGCCTCGCCAACAAAGACAAGAGAGAAAATTGACCTTCACAAGTAGAAAGAGGAGGGAAAAAATGCTAAATTTAACACTGATAAGTGTAGGGTAATTTTAAGGATAAAACGTAATTTCCATGACTACACAATCAGAAATAACCAGCTTTGAAGTGGTTACAGAAAGAAAAGGCTTATTATGGGCACAAAGTTAAATTTGTCAGCGATATAATTCTTTTAAGAAAGGAGGGATGAAAATGGGACGTGGACATTCAAGCAGAGGCTCTAGAGCAGCAAGTTTTCTTCCCACAGCTGTCACAGTGGTCAAGTGTTATGAGAATAACACTTAGGGGTTGCTTAGGGGCTTTGAAATCAATATCGGTAACTTACAGAGGGTTCAGAATGTGATAAAGGGTTCAGGAAATGGGCACACTGTGCAAAAGTTAAAGGTATTCTGACTATTTATTCTCTGCCACATGACCCGTACAAGCATGCCAAGAACAGCCTCATACCTGGAAATGGCATGGGCTATATTGGCTTACATTTGAAATGTTTCAACTAGTTTAACCGGAAATTGCTTTGAATATACATTCTTCTTTTTATGGTCTGTAATTTCCTGGAAAATTAATACAACATGCATTTTAATGAAGTGCCGTAAGTATTAAAATTAAAGATGGAAGGGCTTGGGCATCAAGAAAATTATAATTTTTTCTAATATCATTCTCTCAGCCCAATTGAACACATCTAGGATTTTGCATCACTATTAAAACACTTTGAAGCATATTAACGTTTACTAAAGAAACTTTGTTGAGATTTCATTTAGAAAATTCTGACTTGGCAATTTTCACGTTACATTAACAATCAAATATATTCACTCACAAAAGTTTAACTTGTTAAAATAATTCTATGCATATATACATCATATGCATATGGTCTTACTGTGTTCTAGACACTCTTCAAGGCATTTGAGAAATAGCAGTAAACAAAATAGGCAAAGTCTTCTGCCTTCTGAAAGTGTATATGCTAGCGATTTATCACTATTTTAATGACTTAATATGTTAGAAGCTGATGAGTACTGGAGAAAAAAGGAAACCAAATAAAGTAGGGTTAGGGAAATCAGGGGCTACTGAGCACAGGTATTAAGTAGAGTGGGCAGATTAGAAATCTTTGGGGGGACGAGACTTGAGTAAAGACTCAGAGGAGGCTAGGAAAGCAGCCAGGTGAGAGGTAGACAATTCTCAGACCTAGAAAGTGGAAAGAGCTAGTGCACAAGGCAAGAGGATGCCTCTGTTTTTGAGAAACAACAAAGAAGCCTAGGAGACCAGGGCGGATTGAACAAGAGATAGACAATAGACAATAAGATCAGAAGAATGGGAGACGCAGACCACGTAGGGTTTTGCAGGCCAATGTATAAACTTTGACTTTGACTCCAAATAAAATGGAGAGTCACTGGAAGGGTTTTTGAGCAGCAGAGTGACATGGCATCTATTTTTAAAGGATCACTGGATGCAGTGTTGAGAAAAGACTAGAAGGAGGAAAAGATGGATGCAGGAACACCACTTAGGAGGATATTGCAATAATCCAGGCAAGAGATGGTGACACTAAAATGGCAGTGTTGGAGGTGGTGAGATGTGATTGAACCACCTCTGAATGAATGAAACAAGCAACTTCTATCTTAGTTTTGTTTTATTTTCAGTTTCCCACCATAGACAATAATGGAATTTTCTAAGTTCTTCAAAATGCTATCAGAAAACATGTATTCAGTCCCTAGTTTTTATCATAGCTTTGAGGCAGATATTAAAGGATACAAATTAGGGAACAAATTCCCTTCCTATCTAGTAGTGTTTGCCTACCAACTCTTTTTTTTTTTTTTTTACATGGGCAGGCACCGGAATTCGAACCCGGGTCCTCTGGCATTGCAGGCAAGCATTCCTGCCTGCTGAGCCACTGCCTACCAACTCTTAATAGGTTATTACGAATTTAGAGGATGGATAAATATGTCGAAAACTTGGCTATAACGTCATCAAAGATATTTTAGCTGTTCTGGCTGGTAAGAAGTAATCACCTTTTTACCTCAGTGCTCCAAAACTGTCCTTTTGGTTATTCATTGTGGGAGGAAGACATCTTTTGATAATGGTTGGAAACTAATAATAGTCTGTGCTTCCCCAAAAATGTTGCCCCTGGCCACATGCGTCTGTACATTTAAATGAAAATTAATTAAAATAAAATTTAAAACATTTCGTTTCTCAGTCACATTAGCCACATTTCAAGTTCTCAATGGCCACATGTGGCTATACCATCATGCCAGAAAGTTCTATTGGATAGCATTGGCAAGATGTTTATCAGGAAAACAATAATATTGATTGTTCACTAGCTATGCCTGGTATCCTTCTTTCTAGATTTTATAGGGCTGGATAATTACACACACACACACACAATAGGAAGGAAAACACCAACTTTGTATCATTTATGGTATTCTAATGAAACACCAGCCCTGTATTTTTCCCATTTCTTTTGCATTCACTGTTTTTTTGTATGTCTTGAATTTCTTGGTGCAATCTATTTTTTCCTACCATCTAGAATTAGAAATCAATTCTTTTGTTTCAAATGTGAATTTTCCCCTCTAATTACAAGCTGCTACTTCATATAACAAGAGAATTGATTTCTGAAAGCATATTAAGACATTAGCAAAACCAACAATTGGAATTATCATTCAAATCAACGTCCCTTATGAGCATTGACAGACAATGCTAAGACATAGCCATATTTTTAGCTTCTTCTCCACATTCATCTATTTTATGCCTTTTAATCAATCTTATATGAAGCAGGCATCTTTCTTTGCCTCCTACATTTCAGCTTGCTTTCTCATCCTTTTACTTCAGTGCTGCTTATTTAGATTTCTTGCTAACTGAAACAGCAAGTGTAGATTTATTCAAGTTACATTAAGATTTGTTCTCTTATGAAACAAAGAATTTAATTATTACATTTTTAAATTAATTATTCTAACATGAGCCTGCCTGGGTACTTTCAGTAATTTCTACTCACCGTCTTGTGTGGCCAGGGTGCGAGCGCTTAACTTGAGGTACACTAGAAAGTTAGTCTTTTCTTTGACCACTTTCCTAATTACACTGTGTGATCCACTCTGCCCTTTTTGTGCTTTGCTCCATATTATACATCAGGGAGGGATGACCCATGCAAACTACATTTACCAGACCCCTAAAAAAGTTGCATCTTTTAGGGTACAATTGCAGGTACTGGCAAGAGATATGACAGGTGAGATGCCAGGGTTTGTCTTCCTCTCGCTTTTATCTCCTGGAAGTGTTTTAATCGTTGTCTATGTCAGCTCTGTGATTGCAGATCCACAAGGCAGCTGGTCCATGGTCCCAGCTCCTACCTTGCTACTGCTAAGTGGGCACTCCTCTGTGCTTCCAGATTCCAATTGGTAATCAGCTGTTACCCCTCCTCTAAGTTTCCAGCACCTGTGAAGGGGATGCAGCGCTTAGGAGCTCTAGTAAAAAAAAAAAAAAAATCGCCTCTTTCTATTGTCCCTCCAGAGTAATGATAACAGCTTCATTTATTTGATAACCTCTGGGTTGTTTTTTCAGCTCTTCTAACACTTTGGGGCTAGCTTCCCATATAAAATTCCTTTTATTGAACTCCCTGACATAGGTTCTGTTTCCCTGACTATACCGTGATTGCTAAAACCTGGAAGCATGGGAGCTAAGATAGTACTTAGGCACAGAAAATAATGGTCTTCAGATCAGAAGAACTATGTTTAAATTGGAAACATTCCAATTCCTTAGTATGTGACTACAGAGACGGTACTCTGGGTTTCAATATCCTTGTCTGTAAAATTTAGAAAATAATTCCAATTCCACTGGCTGGTCATAAATATTAAACGAGATAACTTAGGCGAATGCATCTAGAAACTATCTAGCAGGAGATGCTTGATGAATATTCAAATGATTGTAAAAGTGTTTTCTACTTTCCTTTGAGAAAGCAGCTCCACTATTGCAGCTTTAGCTCTCGGATCTTTAATTGGCAGACCTCAAACAAGAGTAGACTGAAAGGAAATCTAAAGCTTTCAGGTTTATGTGGATTTCAATCTGCGTTGCTGCTTTCTCAAAGGTTGAGGGAGACATTCTTGCTATAAGAAACACTGTGTCTAATTCATCATAAAAGAAATCATACTCAGACTGTTGTGCAATCGTTTATAGCAAAATATATATTCTTGGGTGCTAATGGTTCCTGAGTTTCTCTGTCCCTGAAGGGCAATGGAAGAAATCTCTCCACAGTTCTATTAAACCCTCCCTTCTTATTGTCACCCAGACATCCCTTTCTGATAGCCCAAAACTAAGTGGTGTGAAATGTAGACTATATCATGAGAAAAATGCCTCCAGCAGTGAGTTCACTTTTCAGCCACCAGTCACCGAGGCTTATCTCTTGACATCAACAAATATATTTATAACTTCCTTGTTCTAAGAAAAGCGTAACCCTATAATTACAGCAACTGCAAATATTAGCAGATTACATGATTATTTTAACCAACTATTTGTATTTCAATTCCATTTTATTGTGAACTACAATGTACACTGAGGGAAATGTACAAAACAGGAATTTGCAGCTTAATCCTTTCTCATATAGTGAACATCTGTTCAGCAACCATCAAGATTAAGGAGTAAAGCAACCTAAAAACCTCCCTCAGATCCTGTCATCATCATTATTTTCTCCTCCAAAGATAACAAGTAACAGGGATTTTATGGTAGCTATTTCCTTATTTTGTATGGTTTTACCTCCTAAGCATGTATCCCTAACTGAAATAGTTACTTTCATTTCTACTTGGATTCTATTTTAGGCACTTTTCACATCCCTATTTATTTCATTTCGTTTCATTCTACTTTATCTTTCAAGTATATAAAGTTTCAACATAGTTCCAAAAGTTAAACTATACAAATAGGTTTACTCAAAGAAGTTTACTCACTCCATCCCCCCAACTCTTCCATAACTTTCTCTCTCATCCCCTGTAGGTAATGGATCTCATTAGTGTTTGGTTTACTTTTCTTGTTTGGTTTAGCAAAAATGAGAAGATAAATGTCTATATGCCCATGTCCCTGTTTTCTTTTCTTCAAACATGAAGGCAGCATGTTTTACATATACCTTTGTGTTTACTTTTTACCACTTGACAATACATCCTAGAAATCATTCCATATCAGTTAAGTAAATCTTCCAAAGAAGTACTCTACTGTGTGCCTGTACCATAAATTATTAATCTTCTAGTATAGACATTTATATTGTTTCCAATATTGCTTAAAAAGAAAAAAATGCTATAATGAATAAACTTGTGCTTTTATCTTTTTTTTCCCTCCTTCTCCCCACTCTTCCTTTTCCTGTCATTTTTGGATCGTATATTCTGACTAAATTTCTAAAAATCGGACTTCAGAGTCAAAGTGTAGAGGCATGAATATCATGTTGGATTTTGCCAAATTTCCCTCCATAAGGATTATGCTCTAATTCATTCCCGCTAGCAGTATATGAGAGTGCCTGTTCCCTACAGCCTTGCCAATAGAGGATGGTGTCGAGCTCTCAAATTTCTGGCAATGAAGTATATGAGAAATCATATGCCTATGTAGTTATTTTCCTCATTATAAATGAAGTTTAGCATCTTTTCATAAGTTAAAGACCACTTTTACATGTCTTTTGAATTGCTTTAAAATTTAAAATTGTTCATGTCTTTTTTCATTTTTTCTATAGTATTTTTATGTTACTCAACTTGACCTTTTAGATTTCTTTATTAGAGATATTAGTAGTGTATCTGTAATATATGCTGCAAATGTTTTCTTCTAGATATTTGTCTTTTGACTTTGCTCATTTTTTTTTCATGAAATTTTTCTTTAATTTTAAGGAGTAGTTTTTAAGCTTTCCTTTATTGCATCTGGATTTTGAGTTGTATTTGATACAGGTTGGTTTTTCAGGAGTTTGGACAGGCTACTAGTGCATTAATTTTCCAAAGAGTTTTGTTGGAAGGTGGAAAGGAAGCAGCAGCCATTTTGTAGATGACATATTTTGCAGATCTGCTGACTGACCTCAGCGGCTTGAAGCAGCATGTGGACCTGCAAGCAATTGCTTTAGCTTCCTTGAATTCTCCTTCATTTTTTCTGACTCCTGGGCCAGCTTATGTTCATAAATTTCCAGCCTGGTTGCTATCTTCCTTCCCTGACTGACTGCCCTGTGGACTTCTAGCTCCAGCATCAGATACGGAAAAACAGCCTTTAAAAGACTACTTATCCAGCTCCCACAATTGGGAAAACCAATTCCCTGTAACAAATCTATCACTCTATTGATCTATTGCTCTTTCTAATCTATTGATTCTGGCTCTCTGGTAGAACCCTCACTGATACATACATGGTTTCCATTGGTAAATTCTTTTGGGGGAATGCTGTAAGACTTATCCCCATTTGGAGATTCACCATAGATGTTATCATATCAAAGTCTCTGAGACACCTGGAACCTGGAATAAAGAATTTTTTTTTCAGCATTGTCCACACTTACTGGATTTACTAGCAAAACCGCTTACTCTTCTTTTCCTTACCTAAAATTAATTTGTACTTCATTGAACTAGTTTTCCAAATAAAGCTTTCAGTAATATATGCATATTTAGTACTTAAAGTGCTATCCCAATCCAAATGAAATGGGTTTAATCATGAAAGTTATTTTCAGTCTTTCTCAACATGAATACATAAAGGCCATACATTTTGGATAGTCTGTCTTATTAACGAAATCAAGTCTTTCCTCTAAAGGTTTATTCTTTTTGGTCACTGATCAATAGACCTGAAAACTAATACATTAATTTGTCTCCCACCTTTCCAATCATATTAACAGAACCCACAATAACCAGGAGGGCTGGGCCGTGAACATGTGTACAGGTTGTGCACGGCACATAGACATCCAGCAAAGAAGGCAAGTGATGACTAAAATCAATTCCAAGCTATTCTAAACAGCATTTGCTCCATAGGGCAGAGCTGCACCTGCCTGGAGGAAGGAGCATCTTTCCTCATTAATACAAAGGCTCCATCCATTCCCCAAGATGCCTGCCTATGGGGATGTACACATCTGACCTAATCCCAAAGAGGTGCCCTATTTATTTGTGTCTAATGCACCTACAAGGATTTTGAAGGCTTTATTATTATTTCCATTTTTCCCATAAGGAAAATGTCATTTCAAAGAGGATAAGTAATTTCAGACACCACACTGAGCCCAGCACAATTCATTTGCTTTCTCCTGTAATAGACTGTCTTACAGTGTTTCCCCATGCACTGCCCTTTTTCATGTCACACTTAATAATTTTTTGTAACTACTTTCTTTCTTTTGAGTCTTCTTTACAATCTAGATTCTGATCTCACTGTGACCAATAAGAAGTGAACGTCTTTCATTCTACTGTATATTGTTCAAATGCTTATAATATATGTGTCATTTTTTTAATTTTGTAATTTTATTTTGAAAGTTCATTGTGCACATTATATGGTATTTTCTCTAAGGTTCTGTTTTTCTAGGATCTTTATAATTATCTGCCAACCAATTGTGGAAGAGAAAAAAGTACCTAAGCACCCTCTATGAAATTACTAAGTCCTGTGAAATTACAATGTAGAATGCTGCCATATGTTAGAACTATAAATAAGTTGCATGCTAAAATTGTTTTGTTTTTGAAATAGTGTCAATTTATACTCTGCATTAGTTAAGTAATTTTATACTTGTTTTGAATTTTTTATTTAATTAATTTTATACTTTTTAATAAATATCTCTAACATAATTATCTGGTTCCCTTATCCTATAAAAAGAGGTGATCCCCTTATTGATTGCCTCAATCATAAAATGACAGTGAAATGTTTAAAAGCTCCTAAACAGAAAATATTTAATAAATGAGCAGTTTACAAATGTGTGTAACTAGTCACTAGGTGGCAGACAACTGAATATTTGGGGAATATGAAAACATCAGTAGATGGTTGGCAATAAAAAAAGAAGTCTTTATAAAAGTATAATGCTAATAAAAGCAGTAACACAATAGACGATCCTTTTTCAACTTTTTTTCCCCAAATATGTCAGGATCCTGTGTAAGCAAATAAAAGAATGATGCTGACTGATATGTGAAAATAATAAGTCATGTGTTTCAATCAATAGGTTTTAGGACTCCACAAAAGAAAATGTTTAAACCATGTCAAGCAAAGCATCATGTGGCACAGATATAACACAGAACCTATTGGGAGAAAAATTACAGAGAAGTGGTAGCGCCCACATGTTCTCCTGAACTCTTCTTATTCCGCAGTGATGAACAAGCATACATCACATTCCACTAGACAGGAAAATACACCACTCCCCATCTCTGAATATTTATAATGGGAGGGGCAAGGGAAATCTATGTAACTCTGTAACACAGAGGGCTCTCCTTTTTTTCTTCTGTTTGAAAGTGAAAATTTCTGGAGCCCCATAACTATAAATTATCTCAGACTACTAACTGTTAAAGGAGGAAGTGAGATTATCCTTCAGACCCCTCTAGATCTGTGGCTTTTCGCGCATTTAATCAGTGCAGTTTGAAACTTCAGTAAGATAGTTCTATGGCTTAAAAATAAAATGGGGTGTCCATAACTGTAGTGTATAACTGGTTTTGTTTTTCTGTTTCTCTTTTTCCCGCCTGCCCAGGACCTTAATCTTCACTCTAGAAAGAAAACATACCTTTTTCCTATGGGAAAGTCACTTCAGGTTTTTTTTTCCTCTGTTTTAGGTAAGTTGTAAGTTTACAGAAAAATCTTACAGAAACTAGAGTTTCCATATTCCCTGCCTCATGCATACAGTTTTTCCTATCATTAACACTTTGCATGCATTAGTGTGGTACCTTTTTTCCAATTGATGAAACAATATTATTATAATTATGCTATTAACTATAGTCCAGGGTTTATACTAGGTTTCACTGTTGGTGTTTCATATGTTTTTTGAGGGGGAATACCTGGTCTGGGAATCAAACCTGGGTCTCCCGAATGGAAGGCAAGCATTCTACCCCTAAACCACCCTTGCACCCTTCATATGGTTTTGGTAAGAGTAATTCTGCCACCAATGTATTCTTCTCCAACCTTGGGGCAACTATGATTGAGTTAGTGGTTACAGCAAGACCAGTCTTCTCCAGAATATTTTCTCCCAACGCTATCACGGACAAATACCTCTTTTTGTGTTGGAGATAATAAGACTGGGTCCAGGGCTGCCAGCAGCAATTCCTTCCTCCTTACAGGGGGAATGAACAGTAGGAAGCAAAGGCAAGAGTTGGAGCGAGAGAGGAAGAAAGAACTGATGGTATTGTTTAAACCCCTATATTCAGTTGGAACTAAACCCAAGTCCACCCTCTTGCACTTCCCTTTGGTATAAGTAAATAAATTCCCATATCAGCTTAAGTTGAGTTGAATTACTTATTCTTGCAAATAAATGAATCATAACTATGATGACAATGAATAAATTGATCTTTAATTTTCAAAAAAAAAAACAATGAAAAAAACCCTATTACTTCCATTCTTACTATCAGAAGTAATTAATTCTCCTAAAGTATGAGGCCTATATTTGCAATTTTTAGGTAATTGTATTTTTTTATTATACTAATATTATGAGTTATGATTGATATTTTAGAAACCAGTAATTGTAATTTAATTTCTAAGAGAGGATGATTCACTATTGAGACGGTCAAAAAATGTACTATTTTTGCAACAGTTGAGAAAAATATTTTAAAATAGCAAACTGAGAGAATTCTAAATAGTACTATAGGGCCAGAAAGAGCAACAACAGTACCATTAGCCACAAACTTTTCCATAGAAATGTCACATGTACTTTTTCATCTGATAAAAAATTGCAAAAAGCTAGCATTCAACTTTTTATGTCCTTAAGGAGAAAAAAAAGTATAGTTTAAGAACTGATAATGTATTCTGTTCAATTTTACAATATATTCTAGCTGAGAATTTCCAATAATTTTCTTAGACAATTATGTTGCTTTTCTTTACTCTGTAAGTCGAAGATATCTATCATCTATCTGTCTGGGTACCTATCTATCATCTATCTATCTATCTCTATAGCTTTTTCAAGACAAAACATGTTAAGAACATGGTTAGACATATGAAGGAAAATGTTTCTAGCAGCATTTATTATTTATTTCCAAAGTTTGCAAGCTTAAAAAGTTTTAATGACATTGCAGATCTTCGAATATTGCAGATTTAACAGAATTAGGAACTTAGTATTTTAATATTCTCTTCTGATCTATGTTTCAGTGACTCTATTCAGAGTTTATTAGAAAAAGCTTAAAAGTAGTAATGAACAAAAGTTTTATTTTATTAGAATTATGCTGAAGAGTTAGCATAGAGTACAGACGCCTCAAATCGCAAAGCCTTGGGGAAACTAAATCTCTTTCTTGATCAATTTTTCAAATTAAATATTTATTTTTATATATTGATTAATTAGGTTATCTGCTGTGAAATATTTTATTTTACCTCTAGATTAATAATAATGCAGATAAAAATTCCAGAAATATTTATAGCTTCTAACACATTGAAAATCTGAAGGCATTCATATGACACATACTCATTTATTTTCCTTTATGATTTCATACCCTGTGGGTAAACAATGCTTTTAGATTTAAGTTGGTTCATTATGTTTAAATGTGTTCTAAAGTTTCAAAAGTATTTATTTGAAAAAAAGTTTGACCTTTCGTAGTTCAGCACCTTTCAAGATCAGAATCAGAATCTGGCTTTAAAAAATAAAAAATCCTGCAATGACTACAAATATGAATGAGTTGAATAACCATTTGTCCTTTCATGTGCAGCATCTATTTTCCATTTCTATGTTAACAATTCAATTTCCCTTTGAGAACTCCATCTTTCTTCTCTCTCACGGAGCATCTTTCCTCGTCACTGATACCTCCAACATCATAGGGTCCATCAAATCATAGGACCCAACAAGGAGAGCTGCTTATACCATAGCCTGGACTTTCTTCAGAATACTTTACTGCTCCATGCCCCACCCAAAGCTGGCAGTCTTTTGTGTCACCCAACATAATGAATCAAAGTAGTACCCCCAGCTACAGAATGTTTCCTACGGAACCCAAAGAAGTTCACTGGGCATTGTACTTCCTTCTTCATGATAGGAACTCCAACATGTAATGGATCCTCTCATACTTTGGAGAATATGTCCTAGAATTGGTTTCCCAAAAAATCTTTTAGATATGGCAGACTCCCAAACCTTCCTAGTGTTTGGATCCTATCCCCTGGAGAACACAGGTCCTCCCAAGGTCTCCAGGGTGCTGCCTGATCAACATAATGACTGACTTAATGAATCATTGTGATGTTCTCTAGGATATCTAGATAGTCTGGAGCTCTTTAGACTATTTTATAATAGAGAATAGTAGAGTTAACATAGCCTTAGGCAAAAAAAAATGTTAAAGAATTCATTTGTCTGTTCCACATGAATTCAAACAGTCACTGATCTTCCTTTCCTACTAAAATAGAAGAACACATTTTCCAAATCAATGATCACATACCATGTACCTGAGGACATATTAATCTGCTCTAACAATGATACCATGCCCAACACAGCAGCTGCAATCCAGGCAACCTGTTGAAGTCTGTAATAGTCTACATTCACCCAATTGGATCCATCCAGTTTCTGCAAGGGCCAGTATGGTGAATTAAACCGAAACATATTGGAAACCAGCACCCTTGTAACCTTTATATTTTTACAGGTAGCACTAACTTCCAGCACTCCCCTTGAGATGCCTGAATACTTGGTCATGGAGGAGAGGCAGTTTTAGAAGCTTCCACTTGCTTTTACCCACTATGACAGCTCTTACCTCAAAATTGTGCTAAACCCAAACTCTCAAAATATGGGCAAATCCCATAAAGGAAAAAATGTCACTCCCAATAAACTAATTACAGCACTGTACACTGTATTATCCCATTAAAAACTATCTACATGTAATGTGGGATGTTTCCTTTGTTTAAAAATATTTATTATTAATTTGAAAATCATCAAATATATGCATACATATATATAATTGTAGGAAGTTTCCTTTGTAGAGCCTGAACTGGAGAATAAGCCCATTATAATACTTGCTATGGCACCAAAATTTACACGAAGGGTATTAAGCATTTAATCATGAAATTTCAAATCCTACATTCAGGCATATATAGTTATGTGTTCTTATGCATATTGTTCAAAAACCCCATCAAAAGAGTGCAGCTTTATTGTGGCTATATTTATTTACTTGGTTTGATAATCCCAGAACACTTGGAATAACTCCATGAAGCCTAGAGGTATTTGGTGAATAGTTTTTGATGGCATGCGTGATTTGAGACAGTTTAGAAATGCCTGATCTCTGCTATCCACCCAGTCGCTTTCATATATATGGCTTAACAATATTGCCAGCCTGATTTTATTTTAATGCTGCATTAGCTGGGTGAGCATGATTTATTGTGACAGAGTGTAAATTCAACTATTGAGTCTTTAACAATAAATAACAAACTGGGTTTGTAATAGGGAACAATAAAGCATTATGTTGATAGAAGCAGAATTGAACTGATGACAAAACATAGCAATCCACTATCAGACAACATAATTAAAGTTTAGCTGTGGGGTGCCTGAATTCTATTATTTTAAGGTTATTTGGGTGTGTGAGTGCATGAGCTAGAAACAGTTATTCTCTACTGGACAGCAATGATTTGGTTTCTTATTATAAAAGAGTAGCTATATAAATTTTGTTTAAAAGCATTAGACATATATATTAAGCTTTAACAATAAAACCAAGAGTCATTTGACAGAGAATCCAGTGATCTGAGAATAGGAATGCTAATAAAGGACCGTAAGCATTTGAGGGGCCTGTCAAAAGACATTCCTGAAAAAACTGGGCTTTGCTTCACCTAAACTATCACTGGAAATGCAGGAATGCATTTGTGTTGGATGGAACCCACTGTTTTGTGAATGGTAAATAGGTCCAGCATGTAGCCAGAATCTGCAGAACAGTCCACTGTTGCCAAGGAGCCTGGAGGATATAAAACTGCCATGAATTTGACAATAACATTTGCAGTGTTATCTCCTATAATTATACCTCCCTATCAGAAACTTTGGGAGACCCTGGAAGCAACACCTCTCTCTGGGATCATGTTGTGTTATTTGGGCTTTACATAAACTTCTGCTTCTTTTCCATTAAATAAATTTACATTCCTTTTTTTTTCATTTTCCCACACTATTCTGAGAGTTTGGGCACAATGTTAAACCTCTTAATTTCTAGTTTCATCTTCTATAAAATACAGATAAGTCTCTTATGAGGAAAACATGAGATAATGGATAGGAAGATTTGACCATAGTTTCTGGCACATAGTAGGAGTGCTCTACATGTTAAATCTCCATTATCATTATTTCTTAAGGTTAACAACTATAACAATATAGGTATAGTGATAACTTTTGGGATATCAGCTCAGTGTAAGAAACCCCCTTTCTCAATTAAATATTAACCCACTCTACCCCCCAACCCAGTCATAGGAGCAGCTGAAGGTGTGGTAATGGCAGGATGCCATACAATGGACGATTGATTAAACCAGTATTGGATACCAGGCTTGAGCTAAGGTCATAAGAATCTCTCTCCTAGGAAAGTGAAACTGCCATGTCGTTAGATTCTTTGAATGCTGGAATGCAGAGCCTTCTTCGGGCTTATTTGCAAAAAGACACAGAAAAAAAGAGGTTCAGGATAATAAGAATGATATAGATAGAGAAGCAGAAAAAATGAAATGAGAGAGGATCTGCCTACATGCCTGTAACTTTTCTAATTCCTGGTTCTAGTCTTCCCTAAGCGGCTAGCTCCCTTTGGATTTTAAGAAAAACCCCAGTATCCATCCTGTAAATACACATTGTTACGTAAGTTAACTATAGTTATTCCTCATCATGTGCACACAAAAGAAATTTGACTAAAGCAAAAGGGAAATGATTCACCAGGTTGTACCTTTTACCAGCTTTAATACCTGAAATTACTTCTATTCTATTTTATTACAATATAATATCAGGGTCTACATGATCAGTGTGTATAAGACTTTAATAAAACACTTTGGTAACATTCTCCACTTAATTGGTTATATTTTATATCTAAGTAAACAAACAATAATCTCTAATATAGTTTTTTCCTAGAGAAAAAGGGACTGTTTGATTATCAGACCAAAATAAGGTCTTTAATTTGAAATCTAAATTTAAAAAAAACAGAATTCCTGCAAAAATTAGTTAGCACTCTTGATATTCTAAAGCAAGAGAAATAAAACTATATATTCACCTAATGGAAAATATTAAAAAGCTTAAATTAAATCATTTTATGTAACATATAATATATAAATGCTTATTATTCCTTTGGAAACAAAGAACTAAACCATAACTTCTTAGTCATATCAAATTAATAACTGAACTATTTCTTCAAGTTCTAAGGCAATTTTTCTGACCTGTATTCAAAATTATATCCATTATCTTGGTATAGTTGCTGGAGCTTTTAAACGGCAGTTAACACAAAAGGAGAGAAGAAGAGGGAACAAAAAGTAAAACTAATGTGGTTAAGGGAAGAAAAAAAAAGAAGGCTTGGAAAAATTACCAAAAATAATGCAGTGTAAACAAATATTGAAATAGAGCTTGAAGGGAAAATTAAATTCAGTGTAGCAAAGAAAATCATGAATATTTGTGAAAATATGTGCCGACGATGACTTCTGCATTAAACACCACGGTCTGCGTACAGCAGGCGTGCTGGATCTTGCCTCTGTGTCATGGTATGCTGGTACTCAAAAGTCAAAGTGCTATGAAACCTAGTTGGAGAGTAAATAATTCTCTGTTAAATAATTACAGATCTTGTTCAGGAGACTCAGCCCATCTTAGAAGACTTTACGAAAAATATTGACCATCACTGAGACCACCAAGGCTCTGTTCTAGAAAATAACGGAGCACATCTCAAAGGAAAACTAGTTAATCCCTGTGTTAGTTAGATTCAGTTGTCAGCTTGGCCAGGTAAGCATACCTAGTTCTGTTGCTGCAGACACAAGCCAATGGTACGTGAACCTCATCTGTTGCTAATTACATCTGCAGTCAGCTAGGAGGCGTGTCTACTACAATGAGTGACTTTTGACTTAATTGGCTGGTGCTTAAATGAGAGACCACAACGTAGCACAGCTAAGCAGCTCGGCATTCCTCATCTCAACACTCGCAGCTCAGCCCAGGTCTTTGGAGATGCAGAAAGAAGTCACCCCGGGGAAAGTTGTTGGAACCCAGGGGCCTGGAGAGAAGACCAGCAGAGACCATCCTGTGCCTTCCACATAAGAAAGAACCTCAGTGGAAAGTTAGCTGCCCTTCCTCTGAATAACTTACAAAATAAATCCCCTTTTATTAAAAGCCAATCCATCTCTGGTGTGTTGCATTCCAGCAGCTAGTAAACTAGAACAGATTTGGTACCAGAGAGTGGGGTGCTGCTGCAGTTTCCAAATACCAGATATGTTGGAACGGTGTTTTGGATGGCTAAGGGGAAGACTTTGGAGGAA
>PVIY010035371.1:0-26370 GCA_004026745.1 Myrmecophaga tridactyla
TTTTTCTCTATCATCGTTTTATTTCTTTTTCTGATGTCTTTTTATTTCTTTCTCTAAATCGATGCAAATGTTCTAAAAAATGATGAATATGCAACTATATGATAATATTAAGAATTACTGATTGTATATGTAGAATGGAATGATATATTAATGTTCTTTTGTTAAGTTTTTTAATTAATAAAAAAGTTTAAAAAAAAAAGTTTTATGACTGTCCCCAAAGTCATAAAAAGATGTAAGTGCTCAGAGAGAAAGAGATGCTATTTTTCTTCCCCTTCTTTTTAGCCCCACAGGTCTCATGCATGTCTTCTCTCTGCTGAGGGTAGCACAGGCAAGTTGTGAGTTTTCAAGGTGGGTCTTGGTAGTCAGATAGCTTTCTCCCATTGGAGTGCTCCCAGGCACTCCTCAGAAGTACATGCCAAATTGGAAGACCTTGAGGGAGTCAGGTTACCTCTCTGGGCTTTGGTTTCCTCACCTATGAAATGAGGAGATAGAACTTCATGGTTCTTCCTGTTTCTCTAACATTTTAACTCTGTCTTCGCCCACATGATACTCCAATAGTGTCAAAAACAATTAATTATGGGATGGAAAAAAGGAATCTGTTGTTTGGAGGGGGAAAAGGGCTCCCAGATGTGCTGGATTTAGTACTTTTGGTAAATCAGTGGCCACTTTTTATCTGCTGTCTGATGATGCTCTGGGATTCTTTGATTTGCATAAATATATCTTTTATAAGAGTTGGTAAGATTTCTTCCATTATCTCTTCAACTAGTCTTTCTATTCCTTTACACTTCTCTTCTCCCTCTGAGATACCAATAATTCCTATTTTTGTGTGCTTCATATTATCTGTCATGTCCCTAAAATTTAGTTCCATTTTTCCATCTTTCTTGCCATTTGTTCTTTCATGGGCTCAAGATCAATTGCCCTATCTTCTAACTCACTTATACTTTTTTCAGCCTTTTCAAATCTGCTGTTGTGTGCCTCCAGTTGTGTTAGTCAGGGTTCTCTAGAGAAACAGAAACAACAGGAGAAATCCATAAATATGAGATTTATAAAGGTGCCTCATGCAACCATTTAAGGAGAGTCCAAAATCTGTAGGGCAGGCTGTGAAGTTCACAGCTCGGAAGAAGGGTCTGGATGAACTCCACAGGAGAACCTCACTGGCTGAAGAAACAGAAAAAGTCTTCTTCCATAAAAGCCTCCAACTAATTGGATTATATTCTTGCGGGTGACAGATCTTAGTTGATCACAGATGTAAGCAGCCAAGGATGCCATCAAATGACTGATGATTTAATAAGCCAATCAGCCATGAAATATCCCTGCAGCAATGGTGAGGCTAGTGCTTGCCTGACAAGACAACTGGACATAGTCACTTGGCCAAGTTGACACCAGAACCCAACCATCACAGACCAACATGTGTCAACTTGGCAGCTGTACACATCGCCTTTAAACACATCCAATTTCCAAACAGAACAAAAGAAAAGACAGCTTTGCCTAACAATACTCAACTGTCCTGTGTACAACTGGAAATGCACTAACCCTCTCTAGAATAGGTGTAAGTCCTTAGATAACATTCACTCTTAAACTTCATATTCTATGACTTAAATACTATAACATGAACAAAGTACAAATTATGTCATATGATATGAAGAAAAAAAGATATTTGCTATGTACAAATGCAAACATACTCATAACAAAACAGGGAGGAAATATTCATATAATTTCAGTCCTCGTTTCTGTAACTGGTTACATAGTCATTCATATTTATCACTACCTTCTTCTACTACCTGTTTCCTTTACCCTCAGCAAACACTTCAGCTGGTTGTGGTTTTCTGCCATGTAGGGTGACCCATACTTTCATATGTGAAGTTTCTAGGCTATTGGTAGTCCTGCCTGTATTGGGTTGTTGCAGTTTTCCATTGACTTTAATCACAGAGCATGGTAATATTAAGAGATGCCCAAGGGGATCTCTTGTATTTCAGGAAAACTCTTCTTTACCTCCACTGTGTAGTTGCAGTCCTATTTCCCCTTGATGGTCAGGACCAATCACCCCAGACAAGAGAGTAATTCCATTTTCTGTTTGCTGATTCAGTGGCATGAGAAGCCCAAAGTGTCCAGTGGGCAATTTGTACTTCCAGTTCAATGGAATCATTGTTGTATCTCCCGGTAGTAGCACTCTTCTCTTTGGAAATAAGTGCTGTAGATCAGCAGAACTTAAGGTTTCAAAGACAGGAAGCAAAAATTTTCCTACTGGATCACTAGGGGTGATAGTGAGTGGTGCCACTCCCATTTCCACCCCGTGATTCTTGGACCCATGAATCTTGGCTATGGAAGAAACAGCACCATACAGTGGATGCTGATTCAGAGCATACACAGCCTCTGGAGAATAATAGACCTGGAAGGTATTATCACCTAGTTGGCACCATAAAATTGTGTCTTCAAAAGGCCATTTCACCATTCTATTAATGCAGTTGCCTCTGGATGATTGGGAATATGGTAAGATGAGAGGATTCCATGAGCATGTCCCCATTCCCACACCTGATTTGCTGTAAGTTGAATTCCTTGATAAGAAACAATGCTGGGTTGAATACTATGATAGCTCATAGGACATTCAGTAAGTCCACAGTGGGTAGTATTTGCGGAAGCATTGCATGCAGGGAATGCAAACTTATATATGGAGTATGTGCCTATTCTAATTAGAATAAATCCCTGCCCCTTCCAAGATGGAAGTGTCCAAAATAATCAACCTGCCAACAGGTAGCAGGCTGATCGCCTCTGGGAATAGTGCCATGTTGAGGACTGACTGTTGGTCTCTGCTGCTGGCAGATTGGGCACTCAGCAGTGGCTGTAGCCAGGGCGGCCTTGGTGAGTGACGTCCATGTTGCTGAGCTCATGAATAACCTCCACCCCTACCACTACGCTCACTTTGTTCATGAGCCCATTGGGCAATGGCAGGAGTAGCTGAGGAGAGGATGATTTGTACCCACAGGGTGGGTCATCTTATCCACTTGATTATTAAAACTTTCCTCTACTGAAGTCACCCTCTGGTCACCTTCCACATGGGACACAAATGTCTTCATGTTCTTGGCGCCTTCACAAAGGTATGTCGACCTACCTCTTCCCCAGAGCTGTTTGTTTCTATCATGTTCTTTCCAAGTCTCTGACCACCCAGCCAAGACATTAGCCATAGTCCATGTGTCAGTATACAAATGCACATCCGGCCAGCGCTCCTTCCAAGCAAATTGAACAGCCAGGAGCACTGCTCAAAGATGTGCCCACTGGGAGGATTTTCCCTCATCACTGTCTTTCAAGGATATCACACAAAGGGGTTGTAGTGCTGCAGGCTGTCCACTTTTGGGTGGTACCTCCATATCATGCAGAACCATCTCTAAACCTGGCCTGAATTTTCTCTTCTGTAGTCAACTGTATGTAAGGAACTCCCCAAGAGGCCATAGCTCTGGTGTGGGAAAGAGAAGGTAATGGGTCATGAGCATTTGGGCCACTAATTCATATAATTTATTTGTGCCTTCAGGACCTGTTCAAGACCTATCTCTAATTTACCGTTTCCATTTTATGTTGGAGTGCTGCTGTGCATACCCAACTTCATGACTTGGTGAGTCAGACACCAGCTCTTGATAGGCAAGTCGGTCTCATGGTAACTTGATTGCCTATGATTATGTGTTCAGTGTCTGCTAAGGCCCGGTAGCAGGCTAAAAACTGTTTCTCAAAAGGAGACTAGTTATCTGCAGCAGATGGTAAGGCTTTGCCTCCAAATCCTGAAGGTCTGTGTTGTGATTCTTCTATTGGGGCCTCCTAAAGGGTCCAGTCAGCAGTTTTCTAATTTACCTATGTCCTATCAAAATCAGCTTCATTCACATCACTAGTCAAACTCTGATAAAACCTTTCCAACTTTTTTACTGGTTGCTGTATGGGGTAGTAGTACAAACTTTCACAGATTCAGTGCTCAAACTTAGATTGTCAAGTATTACATGAATAACCAAAGATTCACGGAAATACCAAGTTATACACAAATGGCTCAGTATCTCAAAATTTATGAATAACACTTTCAACTCCTAATTATATTTCTCGCTTGCTAGAGTTTATAATCTAGAACCCTTTTTAATTGGCTCCAACCTGATAACCCATGCTCTCAACTTCAATGCTTTGAGTTTGTATATTATAATCAGTCCAGATGAGTGAGGCATGACAACATTTGTCTTTTTATTTCTGCCATTAATTCAACACACTGTCCTGAATGTTCATTCACCTGGTTACATGCTTCACAACTCCATTCCTTCTTGTAGCTGCTCACAAGTCCATTGTATGTACCCAATACATTTCCCCCTTCCATCTCTCAGTCATTGTACCCTTAAGCCACCTCCATCCATTGTGTTGTGAACACTGCCATCATATACACCTATGTAAATGTGCATTCTTGTACCTACACTAAGTTCCTCCACATATATACCTACCAATGGGGTTGCAAGCTGATATGGCACTTACAACACTTGAATATGTGTGACTGTTGTATGAGCTTACAATCTACGTCCCTTTAAAATAGGCCACACGTTGGTAATCCATGCTCTCAACTTCAGTTCACTGAGTTTTTATATTTTAATTAGTCTATATGGGTGAGGCATGATAATATTTGTCTTTATGTTTTTAACATTTCATTCAATAATCCTTAAGTTTCATTCACCTATTTGCATGCCTCACACCTTCATTCCTTCTTGTGGCCATTCAGTAGTCTGTTGTATGTACACACCACAGCTCTTCTTTCCTTTCCTCCATCATTGTACCCTTACACCACCTCCATCCATTGTGGATTATGAACACTGGCACCATAAACACCCATGTGCAAATGTCCATTCATGACCTTATATTCAGTTTCTCCAGGCATATACTGAGCAAGGGGGTTGCAGGATCATATGGCAACCCCATGCCTTCGTCCCCAAAAAAGACTTTTAAAGCAAATCTAAATACAAAACCATACAAAAGTGACTGAAAAAAAAAAAGTGATGGAAATTATCTTACAAAATAATCTTAAGACATTCAGATGCCCCGTGTACAACAGAAATCATCATGCCTGTTAACACTCTTGCAGATACGATCCAGTCCAATGAGCTAATTAAATCACCAGAGGGGACACAGAATCAGGAAAAACTGATCAATCATATTCGTAGCAACATCAAAAATGTTAAGTATACACTGGAAGAGCATAGAAAAGAATCTGAAATAATACATAGAAAAATGGCAGACTTCATAGAGATGAAAGACACCATAGACCAAATTAAAAGTATACTTTTAATACAAAAGCGGATTTGCATACAAAAGCAGATTTGAAGAGGCAGAATAAAGAATAAGCCAATTAGAATATAGGAAAACTGAGCTTGAACATATAAAAGAACAATGGCAAGAAAGTTGGAAAAAAGTAACTAGAGTTCAGAGAATTGATAGATGACACATCACATGCAAATATAGGAATTATCGGTGTCCCAGAAGAAGAAAAGATAAAGGATGGGAAGGTGATCTTAGCCATGCCCCTGGCAGGGAGAGTCTCTGAAATTAAAGGCACCACATCTCTTTAAGCTGGTGGGAAGCCACAGGCAGTCAACTGCCACATGCTGGGCACAATAGGAAAAGCACTGAGTCTAGACGCTTCATTGCAAAGTCTGACAAACTCTGGGTCTCACCCTCAGGGAAAACGTGCTGGCTACTCTTTCCTCCTGAGATGTGGGCCTGTCTGGTTTGGGAAAATCTGACCCAGGTCAATAATATCTGAGGATGCCCTCCTCAGAAAATAATGGTTTGGGTGGTGCCATGGTGGCTCAGTGGCAGATTTCTTGTCTACCATGCTGGAGACCGGGTTTGATTCTCGGTGTCTGCCCATGCAAAAAAAAAAATAAATAAAAATAATAATAATAATAATAATAATGGGTCTATAAAGGCAGGGAATGAAATGGAAAAAAAGAGCTAAAAAATTCTGATCAGTTAAAGAGAACCTATGCTACAGGTCTAGAATAAGTTGAACTGAGTGCCAACATACAGATAGAGAACAAAGCCATCCAGCAAGATAATCTTACGTAAAAGAGTAAAACAATCTCCAGAATTAACTACTTAAGGTAATCAAATGCCAAGATGTCAGAAAAAATGAGTCATACTGGGAAAATCAAAGTTATGTTCCAGTCGTATGAGATACAGGAGTTAAAACAACTAATTCAGTCAGGATCCATATATCACACTCTATACAAAAATTAACTCAGAATGGATAAAGACCTAAACATTAGAGCTAAGACTGTAAAACTTTTATAAGAAAATGTAGAGAAATGTCCTCTTAACATTTTAATAGGAGGTGGCTTCCTAGAACTTACACCCAAAGCATGAGCATTGAAAAACAAAATAGATAAATGGAAACTCTTCAAAATGAAACACTTTTGGGCATCAAAGAACTTTGTCAAGAAAGTGAAAAGGCAGCCTATGCAATGGGAGACAATATTTGGAAACCAGATATCAGATAACAGTTTTGTATCCAGAATATATAAATAGATTCTTCAACTCAACAACAAAAAAGACAAACAACCCAAATAAAGAATGGGCAAAAGACATGAATACACACTTCTCAGAAGAGGTAGTTGAAATGGCTAAAAGGCACATGAAAAGGTGCTCAATTTCACTGGCTATTAAAGAAATGCAAATAAAAAACACAGTGTGATATCATTTCACACCCACTAAAATGGCCACTATCAAGAAAACAAAAAACAACAAGTGCTGGAGAGGATGTGGAAAAAGGCACACTTGTCTACTGTTAGTGGGAATGTAAAATGGTACAACCACTCTGAAAGGCAGTTTAGTCGTACCTCAAGAAGCTAAGTATAGAATTGCCATATGGTATTTTGACTAGTACATTTCCTAATAAAACTTATGTAGATAGTTTGATTGAGCACCATAAGTACTTGGAATCTCAGGTAGGACAAGAGATTTTGTTGGTTTGTCCAGAGTGATGCCCCGATGAATCCCAGTATGATTCAATCAGTGATTGGGAAAGTATTTGCAAAGCCCCCTTCAGGGAATGGTGAGAGTGGGGAGAAATTCAACTTCCCCAAGTTGAATTATTGATATTCTCACAAGCAGTGTGGACAACCAAAGCTATAGGCTGAGCCCCCAGTCTTGGGGTTTGTTCATATAAAACTTAACCCCACAAAGGATAGGTCAACTCTACTTAAAATTTAGGCCTAAGAGTCACCCCCAAGAGAGCCTCTTTTGTTGCTCAGATGTGGCCTTTCTCTCCAGCCAACACGACGAGCAGTCTCACCACCCTCCCCCTCTCTGCATGGGACATGACTCCCAGGGGTGTGGACCTTCCTGGCAACGTGGGACAGAGATCCTGGAATAAGCTGAGATTCAGCATCAAGGGACTGAGAAAAACTCTAGAATGAGCTGAGAATTAAGACCAAGGGATTGAGAGAACCTTCTCGACCAAAAGGGGGAAGAGTGAAATGAGACAAAGTGGCAATGGCTGAGAGATTCAAAACAGAGTTGAGAGGTTATCCTGGAGGTTATTCTTACGCATTAAGTAGATATCACCTTGTTGTTCAAGATGTAGAGGAGAGGCTGGAGGGAACTGCCTGAAATGTAGAGCTGTGTTCCAGTAGCCATGTTTCTTGATGGTGATTGAACAATGATAAAGCTTTCACAATGTGACTCTGTGAATGTGAAAACCTTGTGTCTGATGCTCCTTTTATCTACCATATCAACAGAAGAGTAGAACATATAGAATAAAAATAAATAATAGGGGGAACAAATGTTAAAATAAATTTAGTTTGAAATGCTAGTGATAAATGAAAGCAAGGGGTAAGGGGTATGGTATGTATAATCTTTTCTTTTTCTGTTATCGTTTTATTTCTTTTTCTGTTGTCTTTTTATTTCTTTTTCTAAATCAATGCAAATGTTCTAAGAAATGATGACTATGCAACCATGTGATGATATTAAGAATTACTGATTATATATGTAGAATGGAACGATATTGCAATGTTTTGTTTGTTTGTTGTTAATTTTTTTTAATTAATAAATAAAAAAAAGAAAAAGAAAAAAAGATGTAGTGGAGAGGCTGGAGGGAACTGCCTGAAAATGTAGAGCTGTGTTCCAGTAGCCATGTTTCTTGAAGATGATTGTATAATGATAGAGCTTTTGCAATGTGACTGTGTGATTGTGAAAACCTTGTGTCTGATGCTCCTTTTATCTACCTTGTCAACAAAGGAGTAGAACATATGGAATAAAAATAAATAAAGGAGGAACAAATGCTAAAATAAATTTAGTTTGAAATGCTAGTGATCAATGAAAGTGAGGAGTAAGGGGTATAGTAGGTATAATCTTTTTTTTTTCTTTTTTCTTTCCTGTGTTCGTTTTATTTCTTTTTCTGTTGTCTTTTTATTTCTTTTTCTGAATTAATGCAAATGTTCTAAGAAATGATGAATATGCAACTAAGTGATGATGTGAATTACTGATTAAGTATGTTGATGTTTTATTTGGTTTGTTAATTTTTTTAATTATTAAATAAATTTTAAAAAAAAAGAATTGCCATATGATCCAGCAATCCCATTACTAGGTATATATTCAGAGGAACTGAGGGCAATGACACAAATGGACATTTGCACTGTTTATAGCAGCATTATTTATGATTGCCAAGTGATGGAAACCGCCAAAATGTCTATCAACAGACTAGTGGCTAAACAATCTGTGGTATAAACATACGTTGGAATATTAAGCAGCTCTAAGAGATAATAAGTCCATGAAGCATGTAACAATGTGGATGAACCTAGAGGACATTATGCTGAGTGATACTGACCAGAAAACAAAAGGACAAGTACTGTGTGGTCTCACTAATATGAACTCACATTAATGAGTGAACTTTGAGAGTTAAGGCTAAGAACACAGGGTATCAGGAGATAGAAATAGAATAGAGATTGGGCATTTGGTGGTGAAGGAATACAGACTGTGCAACAGGACTGATGGCAAAAATTCTGAAATGGGTAGCACAATACTATCTGATTGTAGCACAATTCAGTACACTGAATGAAGCTGAATGTGAGTATGACTGAGTGAGAAGGGCTGGGGGCAAATATGAAACCAGAAGGAACACTAGAAGATAAAGACTGAGATGGTATAAATTAGGAATGCCTAGAGTGGGTAATGATGGTGATAAAGTGTACAAATAAAAAAAATGTTTACATGAGGGAGAGCATATGAATTTCAACATTGCAAGGTGTTGAATATAGAAGATTTTTACATCCATGTTCAATGCAATATTCAAGAATAGAATATTCAAAAATAATCAATGCAAGCTGGAGTTCAAAGTCAACAGTAACATTGTAATATAATTCCACTGAATGTAACAAAGACATTATACCAAAACTAAATGTCAGCAGGGGATGGGCATGGGAGAGGGGTATGGATCCTTTATGTAAGAAAACATGGGGAGTGTTGGTATTTGTGCCCCAATCACAGAAAGAGAGAAAAACCAAATTCTATTTATATGCCTGGTGGCTTTTGGGATGAGACTCTCCATATCAGAAAAGCATAGATGCAGTTTTTTTCTTTAGTGCGATTTTATTGAGATGTATTCACACACCATACATACCATTCCAAGTATACAATCACTGGCTCACAGCATCAACTCCTAGTTTTATATAAAATCCCATGCTAAATTTTGGAACATTTTCTACTCCAGGTGAGAACTAAAGATAAAAAAACAAAACCCAAATCCTCCCAACCCCCTTTCTACCCCTGTTATTGATCCATCATATTAGTGTAGTACATTGGTTACTGTTGATGAAAGAGTATTAAAACATTACTGTTAACGGTAGTGCATAGTTTGCAGTGTTTTTGAGGCCATATTTGCATCAATTGTTACTAAGGCTGAGGAAGCACGATTTATCAAAATATATTTTGACAGGTACAGACAGATATTAAGGTCAGGCTAAAAACCTAACGAACCAGGCCTGAGAGATGTCCCATTGTAGGAAGAGGAGGCCTGGGAACTCCTGGGAGCAGCTTCCGTGATAAGGAGGAGATACGCTTTGGCCCGTGATTTTTTACCCGGCATCAAGTGCCCACTGCTTCCACCCTCTGTGGCTTTCAGATTTGGGTAGGTCAGGCTTTCAGGTGTGGTTTCCCATCCCCCCTCCCTAAACTAGCTCTTCTTAAACTATTTTGTGGACATAATCCATTGTGCCTGGGAGGAAACACCTTTTGCCTCCAGGGTGGGAAAGTAGTTTGAATCTCACTACTGTTTTCAGTGATTGTGTTAGGTTTAGAGGGTCTACAGTGCCTCTCTCTAGCCGCGTCCTTTTTAATATCTAAACTCTATCCAGACAAAAAGCTTTCAAATCCACCCTCCTTTCCCCCCAAAACACATTTTATATTGCCTTGCATTATTCAGAGGTTCTCACTGAGATCCCCCATACAACCCCCTTCCCGACTCCACTTTTATTTCCCTCTCCAACTTCTGTTTGTGCTGCCGTCCCACCCTCCTTTCCAGAGGCCTCGACCCACTGTATTGCACCTTCCTTCCTCCCTGAATGGGGATGTGATTTGCTACATTAGGTGACATGAAACAGAAGTGACAATTCATTACCATTGCCAAAGCGGTGACTCTGGCCCAGAGTTGGTTCCTCTGAAGGGCTGGGGAAGATGCCCCTTGAGAGGGGCAGGGGGAGGTTAAGGTCGGCTACAGACCTAACTAACCAGGCTCGAGAGATGTCCCAGGGTGGGAGGAAGAGGCCTGGGACCTCCTGGGAGCAGCTTCTATAATGACAAGGAGACAACTTTGGGCCCACGTTTGTTTTTTTCCTAGCTAAAGAGCCCACTGCTTCCATCCTCAGTGGCTTTCAGTTTCGGTGAAGTTGGGCTTCCAGGTGTGGACCCCAACCCTCATTCCTAGACATGATCCTAGACACAAGATTCTGGAGGTAATGCTGGTATCAGACAAAGGTGGTGGAATCTTTTGCCTGATGCACTGAAATGAACAATTCTGAGGCATCGGGGTTTCAAAAAGAGAAAAAGTAGTTTTTAATTAGGCATTTAGCAGAAGATGAATTGGCCTATTGGCTCCAAATTTGCTTCCCCAAACTGCAGTAATTCTTATACTTTCATAGAATTAAATGATGGGCAGGTTTAGGACAATGAGCAGTGACCACAGCTGATGTAATTATTAAGCATGCAGATTTATTAAATGCTCCGTCACAGAACTTAGTTGAGGAGTTGGCAGCTTTAATATGATGCTGGGCACGATTTTTAGTAATATAATGGAGTTTGGGGGACTTGTAGGCTAAAGTCCCCTACAAGTAGTTTAAAGTATTAAACTATTGCACCCATCAGGCGGGCACACTTTGTTTAGATCTACTCTTGGCTATTAATGTAAGTTTTGACTTGGTGTGGTTTAGTTGTGAACTGACCCAAGACCTTTCATTAGTAGACACTAGGGGCTGTCTTTACTGATTGCAAGACTCTAAAGTTGGAAAACAGCATAAATAGGGATAAATGATGGCCAGTCACAAGGTTTTCACAATCCCAGGGGCAGAAGATAAAGGCTATACAATCATTATCAGAGATCAAGACAGTTGTATCAAAGTGTAGAAATTTCAGGCATTTCCCTTTCTACTCTAATATATTAGAAAGCAAATAGGAATATCTATATAAAGAGTCAGTAATCAAAAGGTTCACGGAAGTGCTAATTTCGGTTACAATCCTATCTTGCTGGGAGGAAATGCCCTTTGCCTGCAGGGCTGGAAAGAAGACTGGCTCTTCTTCTTGACTCCCGGTGATTGCCTTAGGTTTAAGGGCTCTGCCCTACACTGCTGCAGCCTGTCCCTTTCAATATATGAACTCAGTCCAGACACAAGATTTCAATTCTACCCCTTCCCCCACCCCCCCAAGGAAGCCTCTGCACATATTTTACACAGCTTTGGGCCATTCAGAGTCTCATTAAAATCACCAAATCGCACCCCACCCCACCTCCCCTTGCCTGTCACCTAACTCAGAAAGGTTTGAGTCAAGGAAGGAATCCCTGATGAGATGTTTGATTCCATCAATCAGTGTGGCCAAAGACCCAATCAGGAGTAACTGCATGGAGAGGTGAGAATCTAATCAGATTCCACTTTTTGGTTGGAAGCTAGGGATGGAAAAGGACAAGTGTGTCCAGAAAGGAGCTATAAATCTTTTGACAGTGCAAAAAGGATGGAGCCAGAAGCCTGAGAGCCGGGTCACTGCCGTGGTTCTCCGAGAGGTGTGTGTGGACTGCACGCTGCTGAGCAGCCCAGATATGGTTAGCTGGGACCCTCCGTGGAGGATGGGGCATCTCCCTGCCCTCGGCCCTGCCCCCACCATGCCAGGCCCAGCACAACAGCACAGGTGATCTCCTTTTGCTTTACAGAAGAACTCATTCAGGACTCTGAATTTACTTCCAAATGCAGTTTTGTGTTCATCCCAAACATTGTGATTTGTGCTTTGGTTGACATCATTTTGGTAGCTGTTGAATGCATTGATTTCTCAAACAAGCAAAAATTTTTTGAAGTGAAAATCATGTACCCTGTTGAAACTTTATTTCATGGCATTTTAAATATTTAATCTGTCCCCAGAAATTATGTTCATATAATTTATGGTTTTGGGATTTAGTACTTCAGCTTTCATCTCTGTCATTGCCAGAGCAGTGACTAAGTCCCTGTGTTGGTTCCCTGGAAGGGTTGGGGCATATATTTTTCCATTCTGTTCCTTATATTTTCTTTCACTTGTCAGAAAGAGAGACCACATAACTCAAAACTGCAAGCCAATTTGGAGTCTTCATTAGCTGGCCGGCGACTGCCTCAGAAACTTCCAAGAAGGAAGATTCACAGAGCAGCCCCCAGAGGTTTTCAAGGTATGCTTATAAAGGCTAAAATCATGTTGTGGTCTTGCAGTTGCTAGCCAGCAAGCATATCACAGAAGCAGAAAAATGCCATTAGCTGTTGCCAAAACACATCCTGTTCCCTCAGTTTCCTAACATTGGTTATTGTTTAACTCTTGCGGACATTCCGCCCCAAAGTTGTGGGGACTTTCCCTGCTTGGGCCTGATTGATTGCTCCTGCTTCTGGACTCTGTGTATTTCCTGTCCTGCCGGGTATGTGGAACTTGTCTGCCTGCGGGTCCCACCAGCATAAGGTGATGCGGTACCTTTAACTTCAGGAGACTCTCCCTGCTGGGGCATGGTTGAGACAGAGGAGAGGTTGTAGGCTGGCTTTAATCACTCCAGTTTTCCAGACCCTGGGACCTGAACTCCTTGAGGCAGTAATTCCACCTGAGCTGTCCTGGGGAAGGCACAGCCCCCAGGGAATTACCTCCTTTCACCTGACCAGCCTCTTTGTCTTTCAGATAAGCTTAATTCCGCCCTTGCCTGGGGCAGTTGGAGCCTGAGCAGTCTTGCAGTTGTATCCAAACAGTAGTCAAGCCTTAGAAACACAGGACACAAACAGAAAAAAAGAGAAGAAAAGAATCCTTTTCCGAGCAGTTCCCCTGCAGCTCAGGCCTGCCAATCAAGAGCTTAAATTGGTAAATTGCTTTGTGTATCTCCAGGTCCTATGTGCCCCCTCCTTTCTTTCAGGGCCCAGGACCTTTTCAAGTATTTTGTGTTGTCCGATCCAAAAAGCCTCTGTTTTTTGGGTTTTTTTGCCTTTTTCTGTCAGCCCTGCCCCCTCTGCACCCGGCAAAACCCAGCAACCTCAGCTTTTACTGAAGATTCAGCTGAGCTGGGGCCCTATTTTTAGTAGTCAGAATTTGTCAATTAATTCCACAATTGGAGCTTGGTTGCACTCAGCCCCTGCTGCTGGTAAAGTCCCTTTCCTTTCCCCTCTGAAGCAGCCTGTGGGGGAGGGGTGCTGGCCACCATGGCTTGGGGGACTCACGGTTCTGGGGGGGCTCGCAGCTGGTCCAGCTGGTCCACATTGGGGTACGCTGTGTATCCGGTCACTGATGTGGCCCCAGCAGTTGTTCTGTACTGTTCCTGGCTATTTACGAGTTGCTCTCCCTGAAGCCATGGCTGGACTCACTCAGGGAAGGGGCTTCCAGAAGTGTAGGGCTGTTTACGAGGCAGAGATGGGGGGGGATGCAACAGCGGCTCAGTGGCAGAATTCTTGCCTGCCATAACAGAGACCCAGGTTTGTTTCCCAGAGCCTGCCCATGCAGAGAAAAAAAAGATGCAGAGGTGACTGAAGGAATCTGTACATACCCCTTCCGTTCCTGCAGTGAGGGCCAGGAAGAATTTTAGGATAACGGGGCGATGGAGAAATGTCCGGCTGAGAGCAATGACGTGAGGAGGAGACCGGCTGGTATGTGGGATGTGGGGTGAAAATGCAGATCCCAATCAAGTCTTTGCCTAAATTCTGCGGCAAATGGTCTTATTCTGAATTGATGTGGAAGCATCTTACCCAAACCCCTGTTTCCCTCTTAGGAGATGGAAATTGGAGGTGCTGGATTTACGGGAGAATGTGCATCAGGACTTCTGGGCCTTAAGGTCCGGGGACAGGGGCAGTGCCCAGAGGAGATCGTGCACAGAGCTCTGGGAAGCCCAGACCATGCCACAGAGGCAAAAAGTGAAGCGTTTCAGGATGCCCCCCCTGGAGGTGGCCACAGATCTTTACTTCCAGAGAGACACCCTGGATGGTTTTCTCACCTACCTCATGGAGTGGGTCAACCAGAGGAGCCGTTCCGTCCATCTCTGCTGTAGGAAGTCGAGCGTTACTGGAATACGGATAAAAAACTTGAGGAAGCTCCAGGAAACAGTGCAGCTGCACAGCACCCAGCAACTGGAAGTGAAATACATCCAGAGGGAGCCCGTCCTGGGAAGCACTGTAACCTCAACTGGGCCAGATGGTCGATCTTCAGAAACTCCTTGTCTCCCGCCAGGGTGCCCCACCTGCTGTGGCCCAGCTGAGGAAGAGCATTCCCCCAATTCACCTATCGGTTCCTCAGACTGCACCTCCCCTGGGAGCTCTATCTGAAACCTGTTTGTGTCCTCAAAGGCCACCAGGTGCTCAGGTGAGATGGAAGGCCAGGTTTCTCTGCAGAGCAGGGCAAGCCTTTCTTAGTTATACTAAACACTCAAGGGGCATTTGCTGTGTGCCAGCCACTGGCAACATAACAGTGAATGGGACGCCAGAATGGTTTCACCTTGTCTTGTTCAGGGCCCTATCCCCAAGCGTGAGACTCCACAATCACCCAGATAAAGGGAGAGGCATAAACTGCATTAAAGAATGCCATGTAAGAAAATTCTATAATGGGGGTCCAGGTCTTGTCAGGGTGGGTTTGAGAATTCTTCTTTGGAAAGTGCTGTCTGGAAGTAGGAGAGTGAAATGGGCAATGATAAAAGGCAAGCCTATAAAACTTGAGGGTTCTGAAATATACTGAGTTTCACACTCCCCAGCTTTGTGAGCATGAGCCTCTCCCTCCAAAGCTGTCTTAAATTTCCTGTCTGTCTGTCTAAGGGCTGCTGTCTGCTCCAGGTAAGGTAGTATATGGAAAATGTGTCTTTTGTGGGTCATGGTTGGGGAGCAGGACTGAAGAATGGTTTCCCTTCACTCCCATGAGGGGAGTGAGTCCCTACAGGCTGGCAACCCCAGGGGATGCTGCTAGATGTTTACTTCGGGCAGTAAAACCTGGGGCCAAAGCAGGGCTGGAAGGAAGCCTGAGTTGAAAGCATTTGGGGGAGGTGACCGTGTCTCCTGATACTTAAATACATTGATGCTTATCCTTGATTCAGAGATTGCATTGGGCTCTCTGGAGCAGGCACCATCATTATCTGAATTCATCCTCACCTTCAATAAAAGGGGTGTAGACTCACCTTGGGTCTGGGTGAATGAGTCTTCTCCCAATTAGAGCCCTGAGTCCTTCCCCACCCCATCCATCCACCATCACCTTGCCCAGAACTCACTGCTCCGACTATCCCAGGTGCCTGATGTCCCCCCTGGAGACCCTTTCCATAACTTCCTGCCAACTTCAGGAATCTGACTTGATGCAACTGACCCTGTGTGTGAACACCAGTCACCTAAAGTGACTGGACCTGAGTGCTGTCATCCTGCTCAATATAAGCCCTGAGCCTCTGAAAGTTCTGCTGGAGAAAGTCGTAGCCACCTCCAAAATCTGGATTTTGATGAGTGTTGTCTCACAGATGCCCATTTTAATGTCATGCTGCCTGCCCTGGGCAGCTGCTCCCAACTCAAGTCCTTCAGCTTCTGTGGAAGCTCCATCTCCATCCTGTCCTGGAGAACCTGCTGCAGAACACTGCCAGGTTGAGACAGTTACACCTCGGGGTGATTCCTGACCCTCTGGAGAGCTACCAGGACTTTCATGGTGCTCCCCACCAGGAAAGACTTGCTGAGGTCCATGCTAGGCTGTTGGCCATACTGCAGGACTTGGGGCAGGCCCCCACGCTCTTCCTCAGGGACCGTCTTGCTGTTGTTGTCACTACAGAATATGCTATGTCCTAGAACACATCCACGGCCCCTGCCACAGGTGTGCCTAGTGGATAAGCACGTATCAGAGACCTTCTGGGCACTTGGGTAGTGAAACATCGGTTATGTTTTGAAGGATCAGAGGCCACATTTTTGGAATATTCAGTGTGGATGTGCAGAGGCAGAGTGGTCCAGAGGGCAGCAGGATTGTTGAAAGAATATTAAAACATTTCTGTTAAGTATTGCCTGTAGTTTGAAATAAGTTCATTTATTTTAGAGAGTAAGATTTGAGGTTAAATTTCCATCATTTGTTAGCTAAGGCTGAATGCCTTCCTCCTTCTCCAAACAACAGGCTCATTTTTTTTCTACCCCATAGTTAAATCTCTTTGACACTATCAGGACATCATATGTGTGCAGAAGACAGACTTTTGCACCTCCTCTTGTTCTAATTTCTCCAAGTGTCTCTTTAATGATATTTTCTTCCCTATTTGACTTAAGAGTTCCATGAAGTCAGCACCTGGCATGTCCCAGGGGTTCAATCAATATTTCTTGAATGAATGAATCAATGGTTGAAAAAGGAATGAAGAAGATCATGCCTGGATCTCTTCTCTGGAGAAGAGCTGCAGTTGACAGCCTTGGGGTGGAACAGAGCAGGCCATCTTCATACCTTCTCCATCCATCTACCCCTTCCCTCAACAAACATTCATTGAGCACCACACTGGAGCCAGGCCCTGACCTCATGTGGCCTGCAGTCTAGACAGGAGGAGAGACCTTAAACAAATACCTACAGGGCAGAGAGGATGGAGGACAGATTTAGAGAACTTGGGGGCCAGTGGGTCAGAGGGAGATCCCTGGGGTGGTTCCAAATTGGGAGATGCTATGTGATCTGTGATGGGGACATTGAGCCCTGAGGAAGGGACTTCAGGCTGCAGCCAGAAACTGCAGGATTATTCAGGTGAAGGAATTTGTGGGGAGGGAGGAGAGAGTGGCTTTGGGCACAGGAAAAGCATGTGGAAAGGCTCAGAGTTGGAAATCATCTTCGCATGTTTATTAGAGGCTCAGAAAAATGGTGTATTATTTTTCTGTTGCTGCTATAACAAATTACATATACCAAGTAACTCAAAAAAACATTTATTCTCATAATTATGGAGATTAGACATTTAAAATGGGACCACAGGGCCACATTCCTTCTGGGAACTCTGTGGGAGAAACTATTTCCTTGCCTTTTTCAGCTTCAAAGCCTCTTTCTTCTCAGAAACTTTAACTTAATCATACCCGCAAGTTCCTTTTGAAGGGAAGGTAAGACAGTCACAGGTTGTGGGCGTGATAATGTGGACATCTTTGGGGGCCATTATTCAGCTGGAGCTGAGGTGCAAGGTGGGAATTCTCTGTACTCAACCCATTCTCAGTTAATAACCCCCTTGTCAATTGAATTATGTACCCCACATTAGGCATGCTCATGTCAGTGGGGGTTCCTGTAAGAGGCTGTTATAAACGGGACCCCTTGAAGATGTTGTTTCAGTTAAGATGTGGCCCAACTGAAAGAGGATGGGCCTTAATCCCATTACTGGTATCCTTTATAAGCAGAGGAAATTCATTCATAGAGAAGGCCAAGGGTGGGGCGAGGAGCCAGGAGCCGGAAGGCAGTGCAGCCCAGAAGAGAAAGGAGAGAACATGGCCATATGCATCGGCCTGTGATGGGGGAAGCCAAGGAACCCAAGGATTGCCAGTTTTCTGCCCCAAAGACCAGTTTACAGGGAGAAACCATCATCTTGTTGATGCCTCATTTTGTTTTCTCCTGGCCTCAAAACCTAGAGTCAATAAATCCCCATTGTTTAAGCCGACACACTGTGCAGCATTTCTCACAGCACCTGGTAAACCAAGACACCCCCCAGTACACCATGTCCTGTCCAGGCACATGGGACAGGTGAAGGGCTATGGTGGGGAGGGGATGAGTGGAGCCCAAGGGCTGTGGCTGGCTACAGCTGGTCAGCAATGCTTGACCTACACTGTACACTTTGAAAAGTGACCCAGCACTACAAGGACCAGAAGTCATTGAGGGGGATCATTAAGTGTTTGAACGTGGCTCACAGCAGTTGCTCCAGTTGGAGGAAGGATTTCTCTACCACTGCTAAGGGGGGTGGAGGTGGCATAGTGGTAGAAAAACACCAGCGAGGGGAGAAGCCCTACATCTCTGCTTCAACTAGCCCAGCAGTCCCGAACGTCAGCACTGTAGGACCCACTCCCAGAGTCTGATGCCTTGTGTCTGGGGTGGGGCTGAGGAACAGCATTTCTGACAAGTCCCAGGAAACACTGATGCCGCTGGCCCAGGGGACCCCATCTTGAGAATCCCTCAACTAGGCTGAGCTACTCCAATTTTATTTTGTTTGTACAATTTATTTGGAATAACAAATTCTGCGTTGAGAAAACACAGTGAAAACCCAGCCCTGATGCCCTCTAAGCTCCTCCAGCCTTACCAGCAGTCTCTGAATTGAGGATTTTACTACAAAACTTTATATGCAGCAGCTTATTACCAAGTGCCTGGATGGGGGAGCCCAGTAGTCCAGTGGACTAGCAGACACGCCTTGGAATTCTTCTTCTACCACTTCAGGCCTGGTGACCTCGAGGAAGTTCCTTGTCTCTGAATCTGTCTCTACCTAAAGGAGTTGGTACAATGATCATCTCTAATTCAGATAGAAATGCTGATCGCAGACCTTGGCATGTAATAAATCCTTAATAGATGGTGGTTGCCCTTGTTTGACATCCAAGGAAGATGAGCAAATCCAAGAACACAGCTGAGCCCACGGCGTCTGGGCCAGCAGGGGAACCGGGCGCCAGAAAATTCCATGGGAGACGAGTCTGGGCGGTGCCCCGCAGAGCTCGGTCCATTGGTTGGGGCAAGTCTGACCACCTCGTGGCCAATTCGACACACATTTACAGGTAGTGGCGTTTCAGCTTCAGAACTTTTCTAATCTGCATTTGCTCTAGTAAGCAAGGGTGAAAAGAATTCAGAACCACAGCTCCAGCCCCAGCAATTCTCTGATTGTCTTTGGAAAGCATCTGAGTGCTGAGGTCGTCTGGCAGGGGCGGAGGAGGTGCAGGAGGAGCTTGGCTGCAGGTGGTTTCTGTTAACCTGGGTCCCCAGCTCCCACTCTGGGGTAAGACAATGATTATATTTTAGAACCACACATACCCTTTGAGACCAAAGGAAGAAAGGTTTATTGGTCTGGAACCAAACCTTTCAGTAGCACATAATCTAAGTCAACCTATCTGTATAGCTCATTTGAACAAGCGAAACATGGAGCCCAGATAAGAAAAAGGGCCTTTACTCCCGTACAGCTTAATGTAATGCCTGGATACAGCCTAGAGTATATTAGGCAGATAATCAGAAAGTATTGGCAAAGTCTCTTGAGGGATGGGAGAAAAATTGTGGAACTATTAAACTTTACCATCAGGAAATACCCTGATACTGTGTCAAACTTAAGGGACACCCAAATCAATAGGCCATACCCTTGATCTTGAAGCTTACTCTTGTGAAGTTTATGTAGGTAGCAGAGAAGCTTAGCCTACTTATGTATGCTTAAGAGTTACTTCTGGAGGACGTTTTTTGTTGCTCAGATGTGGCCTCAGTCTCTCTAAGCCCAACTCTGCAAGTGAAATTATTATCCCTCCCCCTACATGGGACATGGCATCCAGGGGTGAAAGTCTCCCTGGGGACGTGGGAAATGACTCCCAGGGATGAGTCTGGCCCTGCCACTGTGGGATCAACAATTCCATCCTGACCAAAAAGGGGAAAAGAAGTGTACATAATAAAGTATCAGTGGCAGAGTGAATTCAAATAGAGTTGAGACGCTACTCTGGAGGTGGCTCTATGAATGCTTCAGTTAGACCTTGCTACCTATCATAACTTGCTAAAACCCAAACAGGACTATTCCAGCCAATCCGAAAGAACACCTAGGGAGAGATGAAAATGTAAAAAAAAAAAGATCATGATGATGAATACACAATTGTGTGATGATATTGTGAGCCATTGATTGTAACCATCACAAGAATGTTTGTATGTCAAGAATGTTCATATGTTTGTTTGTTGTTTATAATAAAAATACTTTAAAAATATGATTGCTGAATCGTTAAGTTGATATCTCTTTTAGTCTCCTATATCTTAGAGCAGCTAGAAGTAAAAACCTAAAATTGTGGAATTGTAACCCATGTCGAACTGTGAAATATGTTCTACAACTAATTGTTGTGCTGTGCTGTGCTTTGAAATTTACTGCTTTTTTGCATATATGTTATTTTTCACACACAAAAAGAAAGAAAAACGTCAATTGCAGTGATAAAAAATATCTAATCCTTCTAGCCTTCTATATTCTGGAGCAGCTAGAAGGAAAAATCTAAGAAAATCATATGGTAGCCCATGACAAACTCTGGGATCTGACCTGTAAGTACTGGTTGAAGAGTGCTTTGAAAACTATTGCTTGTCTTTTTTTCTTGGCATGGGCAGACTTTGGGAATCAAACCAGGGTCTCAGGCATGGCAGGTGAGAATTCTGCCACTGAGCCACAGTTGCACTGCCCTATTGCTTATCTATTACTTTACTTTGTATATATGTTGTACTATACAACAAAAAAGTTAAAAAAAAAAAGAATTAACACCTAAAAAAAGTAAATATATGATCATCAGTGATGTCTTAAATGTATGCATAAGAATTTGTGAGTATAATCATTTTAGAAAAACAAAAGTGCATTTTTATGCTCACGAATGAACAAATAAAGATGATTGTATAAAATGAAAGGAAAAAAAACCCCACATCTTCTGGGTCCCCAGCTCCCACTAGTGGGTTTTCCCACTGGCAGAGTCCTCCCCACCAGGAGATGGTTCATTTTTTTGCACCAGAGTTACCTGCGGCTTTTTTTTTTTCTATAAGCCAAAACACACAGGGAGGACTGAGGGAAGGGTCCCAGATGGGCCACGGAGAACTGGAGGGCACAGGACCCCACTGAAGGGGCAGCTGCTTCTCAGCTCACACCACGTGATGGCGTTGGGGGGCTATGAGCTCAGTGTTGCTAAATCTCTATTTTCCCCTAGAGAAGTTGGAGGGTGTATTATGATATAAAATTTGGGACACCGACTTTGCATTTCATTTGTTTAAACATTATCCCCAAACATATGTGTAAGATGCATTTGGTTTTTTGGGTTCTGCCCTGTAGTCTCTGGTATAACAGGACAGGCCTCATGGCACTCCAGCCTGACCCAAATGAAAACTAATGAAGTCAGGAGAGAAACTTCCCTCCTCTATCTTCCAAACGTGTTAGTGGCCTCTGTTTGGAAACTTGCCCAGTGCCAGTAAAGCTTATAAAGTCCTTAGGAGGCTTTCACAAAGCCTTACTGAATGAGCAGAAGAAATGCATAAATTTACACATGTTTATGATTTTATATGAATAGGGTTATATTGCATATGCTATTCTCCCTATTCAACAATAGGGACATCAAAAATCTAACCGTGTTCCACTCTAATCCCCTAAATCTCATCTTAACTTGATTACATCTGCAAGATCTGATTTTCAAATAAAGATATTGGGGCTTAAGATTTCAAAATATCTTTTTTAAATATAAATTTGTATTGAGAAATCTCCACACACATAAATCCACCCACATTACGCAGTCAATGGCTCACAATACCACCCCATAGTTGTGCAGTCCCCACCACGATCATTTTTCAGAATATTTGCATCCCTCTAGGAAAAGAAATAAAAAGAAAGAAAAGAACTCACACATCCCATAACTCTTACTCTCCCACACACTGACAACCAGTATTCCAACTTATCCAATTCTTAACCTTTATACCCCTATTATTTATTTACTTTTTATCCTTATTTTTTTTTTTACTCATCTGTCCATACCCTGCAGAAAAGGAGCATCAGACTCAAGGTTTTCACAATCACACAGTCACACTGTAAAATCTGTATAATTATATACATCTAGATTATATTATATACATAAAATTATATACATCTGTATAAATATATACATCTCCTAGAATCAAGGCTACTGGAACACAGTACAGCAGTTTCAGGTACTTCATTCAAGCCACTCCAAAATGCCACAAGCTAAAAAAGGATATCTATGGAATGTGTAAGAATAACCTCCAGGATAAACTCTTGGCTCTGAAATCTCTCAGCCACTGAGACTTGGTCTCATTTCTCTTTTCCCACTTTTGGTCAAGAAGCCTTTCTCATTCCCATGATGCTGGGGCCTGGCTCACAGCCAGGAGTCAGATCCCCGATTGCCAGGGATATTTATACCCCTAGGAGTCATGTCCCATGTAGGGGGAAGGCCAATTCATACTTTACCCAGTATTCTGATTTACCTTAGTCATACCCAGATCAGCTTCATTCATATCTCTAGCAGAATTCTGATCATTTTTCCAGCTTTTTTTTTTTTTTAACAGTTGCTAAAGGAGGTAATGTTGACTTTCATAGCTTCAGTGTTCTAACTCTGAGTCTCAGGTGTCACACAAATACGTGAAATTTCAGAGAAAATCAGGTTAGGTACAAAGAGTTCAGTATCTCAGAATTTAGAAATATCACTTACAACTCCTGTATATATGTGACAGCTGTAAGAGCTCACAACCTAGGACCCTCTACAATAGGTTCCAATTTGTTAACCCATGCTCTGGACTTTAATTCTCTGAGTTTGTATGCTATAGTTAGTCCAGGTGAGTGAGACCTGATAATGTTTGTCTTTTGGTTTGTGACATGTCTTTCACCATACAATCTTTAAGGTTCATTTACCTAGTTGCACGCCTCCCAACTTCACTCTTTCTTCCTGCCACTCAGGAGTCCCTTTTATTCCTCAGTCTCTGTACCCTTATGCCACCTCCATCCATTGTGAATCATGAACACTGCCACCCTAAACACCAGTGTGCAATGTGCATTTGTGTCCCCACTCTCAGTTCCCAGATAGAGGACAGAGTGAGATGGCATAACTTAGCAATGCCTAGAGTGGACCATGATGGGGATTAAATGTTCAACATATCTTTTGGGGGGCACAACTGAACCACAACCCCCTGGCTTCCCCTCACTCCTCACGTCCCCTCCTAAAGCAAGTCCTGCTGGTTCTGCCTCCAAGACGTCCCCCGCGCGTGCACAGCCTCTGCAGAGGAAGCCAGGCTCTCCACGCGGAGCAGCGCCAGGGGCGAGGGGCTGGTCTCCTGCGTCCTCATTTACTTCCCCGCGGAACGCTGTCCCCGCAGCAGCCACAGGGAATGCGACAACATGCACCAGGTCATGTCACGACGCGACTCAATCTTCCAATATTCCCTTAGCGACCCCCTGCTCCGCTGTCGCTCCCCGCTGCAGCCCCGTCTCCCCGCAGGGTCCCCGACTGCGCGGGCCGCGGCCCCTCCCACCTCCCTCCGGGGACCGGCCGCAGCAGCCAGTTCTGGGCCCTCAGCGCCCCTGGTGGTCGCGGACACCAGGTCGTCTCGTGCACCTGGCAGGGGGCAAGCTGGGGAGCGGTGACTCTCGTACTCTATGAGACCCCCACGGTCCCTGCCCCCAGGAAAGAAACTCCCCCCTTGCCCCCTCGAGGGTTCTCAGCTTGGCCCATCAAACACACGTCAGTGTCACCTGCTTCCTGTATTTCCTTATACTCTTTGCTGATACCGTGATTCCTGTTTAAAATCGTGATTCCCATTTAAAATCGATCTGGGAAACCACGTCGGAAAACAAGACGGTTTTGTTTCTGTTTCTTTAAGAGAAGCAGAAGGGACGCCGTTTCATAATAGAAGAGCCAAAAATAACTATTTGTACTTCGCACTGATTCAGCGCAAACCAGGAAGGAGTAGGGGTGAGGCTGGGGGGGTTGTGTGAGCCGCTCCCGGGGCCCCCTGCTGTGGTTCCAGGCCACGAGCGGGAAGAGCTGTGAGGTTGTGTCAATAGTTACAGGCGGTAAGGACCAGAGATGCTGCAGAGGACAGTCTAGGGACAGAGACGGGGCCTTGCGCTGCGTCCTCAGGAAGTTCAGGGAGCAGCCTTTACTTTTCAAGCTCTCTGAACTTACCTGTTTCTTGTCGGATTTCAGATGTTCTGTCCTCCAGTTCACTGATCCTAACCTCTGTCTCTTGAAATCTACCATTGTAGGTTTCCATTGTTTTTTTTCATCTCTTCTACTGTACCTTTCATTCCCATGAAATTCTGTGATTTGTTTTTTCAGACTTTCCATTTCTTCGTTTTGTTCATTCCTTGCCTTCTTCATATCCTTCCTCAATTCACTGATTTGGTTTTTGATGTGGTTTTCCATTTCTGTTCGTATATTCTGAATTAATTGTTTCAGCTCTTGTATCTCATTTGAACTATTGGTTTGTTCCTTTGCCTGGGCCATATCTTCAGTTTTCCTGGTGTGATTTGTTATTTTTTGCTGGCGTCTAGACATTTAATTACCTTAATTAGTTTATTCTGGAGATTGCTTTCACTTCTCTTACCTAGGGTTTTCTGACTAGATGAATTTGTTGTCTATCTGTTCTTTGACCTTCAGTTCAGCTTTTTCTGGACCTCTAGCTTAGGTTTTGTTTAACAGAGGATAATTTTTCAGTTCTTGTTTTCTTGTTTCTTGTCCTGCTTGTATGGTGCCTTTTCCCTCCCCACCCTTAGGAGGGTCTATGTAGGTATTATAGACACCAGCCAGGTTTTCCTGGACTAAACTGGCCTCCTTTCAGGGGGAAGGAGTCACCTGCGTCAGTTTTCCCTGAAGGTGAGACCCAGCAGGTTAAAAGACTTTCCTGTAAAGTCTCTGGGCTCTGTTTTTCTTATCCTGCCCAGTATGTGGCGCTTGTCTGCCTGCAGGTCCCACCAGCAAAGATGATGCAGTACCTTTAACCTTGGCAGACTCTCCCTGCTGGGGGCGTGGTGGAGACAGAGGAGAGGTTGTAGGCTGGTTTTAATGGCTTCAAATTTCCAAGCCCTGGGGTCTGAATTCCTTGGGGGAGGGATTCCACCTGAGTTGTGCTTCACCCCTCCCCTGGGGAAGGCTCAGGTGGGAGACAGCCCTGAGAGCAGTCTGTTTCTGCCTATGCGTGGGGCAGTTGCAGCCTGAGAAGTCCCGCTGCTGAATCCAGAGGCAGCCAAGCCTCTGTAGAGACACAGCCCAAAAACCTCCATTTCCTCCCCTTTCCTCTTTTCCCATTAGCCCAATGAGCGACCTCCGCCTTGACCAGGTTCGCCTGAGCTGGGGGCCTATTTTTAGTAGTCAGAATTTGTTAATTAATTCCACAATAGGCGTTTAATTGTGCCCAGCCCCTGCTGCTGGTAAATTTCCTTTCCTTTCCCCTCTGGGAAGCCGCCTGTGGGGGAGGGGCGCCACCACGGCTTGGGGAACTCACGGTTCTGGGGAGACTCACAACCAGTCCAGCTGGCCCAGACTGGGGTACGCTGTGTGTCTGGTCACTGACGTGGCCCCAGGAGCTGTTCTGTACTGTTTCGTGCACATTGCTAAGCCGCCATCTTGGCCCCCCCCTTCTGAACTTGTTTAAAGCAGTGTTTCTGGAAAGCAGGAATCACAGTAATGAAGTAGCAGCTTAGACAGCCAGCTGGGAGGTCATCGGGATGAGGGTGCAGACCCGGGCGTGGGGGAGAGGACGGAACTGTGTCTTCTGGGTTCTACCATGTCCCCCACCCCCGGGAGAGACCCTCCCTCCCACCAAGGTTCTCAGCTTGGTTTGGTCCATCCTACAAGAAACGCTCTTCGGGGCCACCTGCTTCCTGTATTTCTCCCCACTCTCCTCTGATACCGTGATTCCGGTTTTAAACGAGTCAGGGAAATCCCGTCAGGAAACAAGATGGGTAAGAGAAGCAGAAGAGACCCATTTTGCAGTAAGAGCCAAAAATAACTATTTGTACTT
>PVIY010035372.1:0-14472 GCA_004026745.1 Myrmecophaga tridactyla
TGTATGCAATTGGTGGCTGGCTCCTGGATCAGTGGAATTCCTGTCCAAATAGGGCAGACATGCCAGATTTTCTCTCTATCCTTTTGTAGGTCTAACCATATCAACCACTTCTTCTGTGACATCCCCCCAATACTCAAGCTGGCCTGTGGAGACACCTTTGTGAATGAAATGCTGGTCTACGTAGTTGCCATGTTGTTTGACATGGGTCCATTTCTGTTAATACTTTGTTCCTACACCAAAATCATATGCACGATTTTTAAATTACCATCAACCACAAAGCAGGCCAAAGCTTTCTCCACGTGCTCATCCCATCTTATGGTTATGGTGTTATTCTATGGATCAGGAATGATCACATATTTAAAACCCAAGACCAGTCACTCATCAGGAATTGACAAAATGCTTTCTCTTTTCTATACCATTGTAATTCTCATGTTTAATCCCATGATATACAGTCTAAGGAACAAGGATGTCATAATGGCACTGAGAAAATTTCTGGGTAAATAATTTAGTTCATTAAAGAAGGAGCTCTATTTAAAAGAGATGCTTTGTCATATATTTGTATGAAGTTTCTGCAGATATTTACATTTAGCTATACATGTAGCCTTAAAATTCATGGCAATTATTTCCAGTGTATGGAATTTAATATTGAGAGATTTTCCTATACTGTTTTCCAAATTGTATATTTATCAGCAATAATTTTATTGTGCAATGTCCCCTCTCAATAAAAACTTTTGAGAATGGCTGATGTAATAGTCATTTATAATGTAGACTCTATTATAGCACTTATTGCAAATGATTTTCACATAGTGTAATATATGTTATTTTCAAAAGCAGGTTGGAAATGTGCATTAAATAAAATATGTATGAAGTTTTGCCTAGCAAAATTTCTTGAGAGAAACCATTCCTGAAGAAAAAAGGACTATCATTGGGGATGCAGTTTTATAAACATGATGGTACAACGATACAAGTGAAAATTAGGTATGGTTTATATGTATATCAGATTAAAGACTCAAAAGAATGCAATGCTATGATTGGATCAAATGATACTATCATTTAAAATCCATGCACAATACTGAGAAGAGATGTGAATATTCACATGATTTTAATATATATGTTCCATGAGATGAAATATGGATAGGAAAATTAGGAGAGAAGAAAGAAATTTAAAGTTAAGAAGTAATAGTTAAGATATCTGTTATAAAAAGGTGTCATATGCATATCATACACATGGTTATACATATATACATATTGGAAATGAAAATGTAAATATAATCATCAAAGTTTAATTGTAGATATTTAAGCATATTTTTCAATGGTTTTATTTTGCTTTTCTGAAATTTTGGTGTTTACTATAAATAAACCTGTGATATCAATATAATCAAAAGATAATAAATCTGTTTGCAGAATGGATAAGGAAAAAGGTAGTATTCAGGTGCATGAATTATTTCACAATTTAAAGTGATATCTTTAATCTTATCTGTTTGCAATATTCCATGCTCACTAATGAATTCTTCATGTATGAAGTCAACAGATCTCTAAGAGGACATGATCTGCTATGAGGAAATGCAAATAGAAAATAATGTGGTAAAGGATGCACTCGCTTTTAAGTCTTTTTTCCAGAAATGAAGAAAGTCAGGGTTATTCACATTTGCATGGACATGGCTAAGTCCAAGTGCATAGAGAATTGTGTTACTACTTTCTATTCAGAACAATACAGCCAGAATAGGCATTGACCATCCTAATGGTGAACGCAAGAAGAAATTATCTAACATGCCCACGTGCAAAGCAAACTAGCAATAAATCATTAAGAATCTCAGATAATACATCCATATAAATCTTTAAAAAAGATAATGGGAATGATTAGAGATAAGAAAATGCTTTTAATTACAAGCACAATAATAAAAAATAACTCCAGGAAAATTTTCAGGCAGAAATTGTGTCACTCTGGAAGTTATTAAATGTTGAGAGAGAAACTGAGAAATTTCATTCTCCATGTCCCAGCTGTCTCATATGGAAAAAAGTTGGTTGTTAGAAAAGAGATAACAAGAAGGGGCAAAATAACATTTTAATAATACTAATCACTGTAACTGATGTGAACTAGTTTAGCTTTTTTTGCAGAGAAGGGCAAATGAGAGCTGTGTTCTTGAAGTATATGATTATTTTAACAGATAATAAGGTACCCCAACCTTCAAAAATTATTAGACAGATATTAAAAAGCTATTTTATCACTAAATCAGGTATCATAAGCAAAAAATCTAAGGCAATATTTACTTTCAGTGGTAAACATGGAACAAAAACTTCATCTGTGCCATGACATGATCATCTTCTGTTCCTAATTATTTTGAGTTGAAATATTCTCAGACCAACTCACTTGCAGTGCTAAAAAACTGACTTCTTCAGAAACACAAATGAAGACATTTATTTGTTTTACTAGGCTGAAGTCAGTTGATTAGGTGGATGGGGAGAGTTCTGCAGTCTGTGTGGATTCTTTGCAAGATTACAGATTTGATTTGGGGAAATTACTGAATGTATCTTCAGTTTGCATCTTGATTAGTACCTATTGATTCTTATTTGAAAAGGATATGTAGTGTACAACAATTGACAATTTTTTTCATTCTTTGATAAAAGTATGTATCTCTAACTATTCCATCTATTATACTATATACATATATATTTCTAATTGATTTCATTTAACTCATTATATTTATGTTTTAAGGGGATTAAGTTTCCTTTCTATTAATAGTGAAAGGTCTAATTACATATATGGAATTTGTGTGCCTTTATTTTTTTCCTTATTGCATGGGCTAGGATTTCCATTATTGTGCTGGGTAAGAATGAAGAGAGCAGGTATTCTTGCTTTGTTCCAATTTATTGGGAAATTATCCACTCTTTCATCATTAATTATAATGCTAACAATAGATATCTTATAGATGCTATTTATTAGGGTAAGAAAGATAACTTCTGTAGTGGGTAGAATAATGTACCACCAAAGATGTCATCTTAGTTTGCCTTTCAGCTATGATAAATGCCATACAATAAGTTGGCATAACAACAGGAATTTACAGACTCAGTTTGGAAGGCTAGAAATTCAAAGTCAAGGAGACATAAAAGTCATGCTTTTTCCCTAAAGTCTGTCATGTTCTGGTGCTGGTTTCACACAGTCTTTGGGTTTCCTTAGCTTGCATCTTTGACTTCTATCACACAGGACTCTCTTTCTATTTGTGTCTGCTCTGAACTCTCTCTCCAAAATGTTTTCTTTTTGAAAGAACTCTAGTAAACTAATCAAGAACCACCTTGAATGAGTAGAGTCACATCTCATCTAATTAAAAATCACATACAGAGATGTGACATGTCACATCTCTATGGAGATAATCTAATAAAAATATTGAATCAGGGTTAGAAGAAATGGCTGTTCCCATAAGATTGGATCAGGATTAAAAATATGCCTTTTCTGGGGTACTTAATACTTTCAAATTAGCGCAGGATCCTTTCACCCTTTTTATTTTATTTAATGAGGTAGGAGCTTAAATTATTGATTTGAAAACTTGGCTATTGTTTTAGTATATGTATTTAGCAACAGGAATTTTCCACTATGCCATGTTTTAGCTGCATCCCATAGTTTTTGATATGTTGCATGTATAGTCAATTAGAACCGAAGTAAATAAGAGAATGTTTTCCAGAACACTTGAAAAGAAATAACTCAAGACAATTAACTATGGGTGAAAGAGGAAATCTCAGGGAATTCCTACTGAATAAAACTGAGAAAATAGTGCATGAAAATTTGTGGGCATATTTCTTTCAGAAAATTTGCTGTATGAAATGCTATTCTAAGAAAAGAAGAAGTGTCTTTGCATTAGTGCTTTCTCCAAGAAACAGAAATGATCATTTAATATAAAGATATACATGTAAAGAGAGTCATTCTAGGAATTGGTTCATGTGATCATATAATTAGGAAGACTAAATTCTAAAGAGCAAACCACAGATTGGCAACTCAATGACACTGAAATCTTCAGGTGAAGCCACAAGTTGGGAACCCCAATGAAGGTGATGAAATTCACAGAAGATATTATCTGGCTGACGTAGAGGTAGAAAGGCTTCTTTCTGACTGCTGGAACCATGTTTCCCTATAAGGCCTCCAACTCATTTGTTGAGGGAGCTCCTATCATTGCTGAAGGCAATCTCCTTTGTTGTTAATAGATGTAATCAATCACACGCACAGTCAAGTGACAAATGACTTAGACCCATCTATGAAATACCTCCATGGTGACAACTGAGCCAGTGCTTGCTTGATGAAACTAGACATCATAACCTTGGCAAGTTAACACATGAAATTAACCATCACGGTGTCCAATCAATAATAAAAGCTTACACATTAAATCAGTGGAAAATTCAGAGTAAACTATGCACAACAAAAGCAGAAAATGAAAATTAATGAAGAGCAGAAACTGATGGAATTGAAAAACAGCAGACAGTCAACAGAAGCATGATTTTGTTGAATGGATAAGCACATAGATCAATGGATCAGAACATAGAGTACCAACAATAGACTACACAACTATCATAAAATAAAATAACAGCTGTATTGAGATATAACTTACAAAACACTGAGTTCCTTTGTTTTAAGTGTGCAATTCAACATATTTTTGTAAACTTGAAAGGTGGGCAATCATCACCATAATTCAGTTTTAGTTCATTTCCATTAGCCCAAAAATAAACCTTAAAAAATAAACCTTGAGGCCTCCTGCTAGGGTGTATTCAATTCCCTTTCTTATTCCCCAGTACAATGTAACCACAAATCTGTACTCTCCCTTTATATATACATATGTATATAGGGAGAGAGAGAGATACATATTATATATGCATATATGATACATATTATATATAGTGTATTTATATATAAGTACATTTATATTGATTTTTCTGGACATTTTGTATAAATAATATTATACAGTTCATAATATCCAGCATCTGACTTCTTTCACTTAGCATGATATAACATTTGTTTTAGTTTGCTAGCTGCCAAAATGCAACATACCAGAGACGGATTGGCTTTTAATAAAAGGGGATTTATTTTGTTAGTTCTTCAGAGGAAAGGCAGCCAACTTTCAACTGAGATTCTTTCTTATGTGGGAAGGTACAGGGTGGTCTCTGCTGGCCTTCTCTCCAGGCCTCTGGGTTCCAACAACTTTCCCTGGGGTGACTTCTTTCTACATCTCCAAAGGCCTGAGCTGAGCTGCGAGTGCTTAGATGAGGAATGCTGAGCTGCTTGGGCTGTGTTATGTTGTTCTTTCTCATTTAAGCACCAGCTAATGAAGTCAAACATCATTCATTGCAGCAGGTATGCCTCCTAGCCAACTGCAGATGTAAGTCAGCAACAGATAAGGTTCACGTTCCATTGGCTCATGTCCCCTGCAACAGAACTAGGTGCCTTCACCTGGCCAAGTTGACAACTGAATCTAACTACCACAACATTATTGAGGAAAATTTGTGTTGCAGCATGTATCTGTAGATTATTACTTTTATTAGTGATGGTATTCTATTTTATGCATATATTTCAATATATTTATTTATTTACCACTCGTACTAGTTTGTTAAGCTATCAGGATGCAATATACCAGAAATTGAATGGTTTTAAAAAAGGGAATTTATTGTGTTACAAGTTTACAGTTCTAATGAAGTGAAAGTGTACAAATTAAGGTACCAACAAGATGTTACCTTCACTCAAGAGAGCCTGATTCCATCTGGAACACCTCTGTCAGCAGAAGGGCATGTGGCTGGTGTCTGCTGGTCTTTATTCCAGGTTCATTGTTTCCAGCTTCTGATGCCACTAGTTTCCTCTCTGTCTATGGGCCTTTACTCACAACTATAGGACATAACTCTGGGTTCAGGCTTGCTTAGCATCTCATGGGAAGGCACATGGTGACATCTGCTGGGCTCTGCCCATGTCTAGGCATCTTCTCTGTCTGTGGGCACTCCAAGCATCTCCAAACATCTGTATCTGAAGTAACTGTTCTCCAAACACCTGAATCTGCTCTCTCTGTCAACTCTGAGCTCATCCAAAATGTTTCCTCTTCTAAAGCACACAAGTAAACTAATCAGAACCCAACTTGAATGGGTGGAGTCACATCTCCATCTAATCAAAAGGTCACACCCACAATTGGGCATGCTACATCTCCATAGGAACAATTTAATCAATTTTTTTCTGCCCAACAGTATTGCAACAGAATTAAAAGAAATGGCTGCACCTAAAACATAGGGTCAGAGTTAAACAAGGCTTTTCTGGGGTATAGAATAGATTCAAACTGGCACACTGATGGACATTTGGATTGTTTCCAAATTTTGGCTATTATGGATAATGGTGCTATGAATATCCAGTTACTTCATTTTTAGTGGGCATATATTACATTGGGTGTTTATCTAGGAGTGACTTTTGAGGCTCTGTGGGTATATTCAAATTTTTATGGAATTGTCAAATTACTCTGGTATGATTGAACTACCTTACATTCCTCCTAGTAAGTATAAGAGTCTGAATTTTCCCTACATCTTCCTAATACTTGTTATTTTCTGTCTTTTTTTTTTCTTCTGCATGGGCAGGCCCCAGGAATCAACTTGGGTCTCCAGCTTGGCAGGCGAGATTTCTGATACTGAGCCACCATTGCACCACTCAAGCCACCGTCGCACCACCCTGTCTTTTTTATTATAGCCAGTCTACTGATACTAAGTGGTATTGCATTTTGGGTTTAATTTTAATTTTTATAATGAGAATAAGGTTGATAATTGTTGGATGTGTGTTTATTGGTCATTTGTATATTTTAGTGAAATGTCCACTCAAATAATTTGTGTATTTGAATTCAGTTAATCATTTATTTTTGTTTGGTTTTTGTTTTTGTGTTTGAGTTATAATTTCTTATGTACTCTGGATAAAAGTGCCTTATCAAATATATGATTTGCAGTATTTTCTCACTGTCTGTTACTTGTTTATGTCTTTCTTAATTTGTCTTTTGAAATGCAAATGGCAACTCAGTGAAGTGTAATTTATCATTTATTTTCTTTTCTTCATTATGTTTTGATGTTTTGGCATCTAAGAATTTTGCATAAATCAAGGCCACGAAATTTCCTTCAATATTTTCTTCTAAAAGTTTTTATAAGTTTAGTTCTCCCATCTAAGTCTATGATTGAATTTTGGTTAGTTTTTTTTCTATTGTGTGGCATAGGATTCTACATTCATATCTTTGCGTCTATAACCAGGAATCCCAACACATTTTGTTGAAGAAGCTATCCTTTCCCCCATTAAATTGCCATGACACCTTGTGAATATCAATTGACATGAATATACAGGTTTATTTCTGTACTTTTCATTTAGTTTCATTAATCTATATGTTACATTACACAAATATTACATTCTACAAATTACTGTAGCTTTGCAGCTAGGTTTGTATCAGGAAAGATGAACCATTCTCTTTTTCTTTTTCATGTATATGTCCTTGCCTGTGACTTGAATGTTAGGTTCATATTGTAAATTTCTGCAAAAGTGCCAGCTGAGATTTAGATTTGGATTGTATAGAATCTGTAGTCATCATACAGGAGAGAACTGTATCCAATAATACTGAGTTTCCAATCCATGAAAGTAAGATGTCTCTTCACTTATTTATATCTTTTAAAATTTCCTTCAGCAATGTGTTTTAATTTTCAGTGTACAAGTATTGCATTTTTTTCTGTTAAATTTATTTCTAAAGTGTTTCATTCATTCACATTAATTTGCATGACATTGTCCTTTTGTCTTCATTTATGGATTATTTATTGCTCATTGTGATGATTAATTGCAGTTGATTTTAATTTCTTTACTGATATACAATTCTCATGTAAACAAAATCATACATACAAAGTGTACAATTCAACAGTTTTAATATATTCACAGAGCTGTGCAAGCATCACCACTGCCCCTCTTCCAAGCCCTAGCCAATAATTACCTATAGATTTGTTTCTTTAGATTTGCCTATGTTGTACTTTTCATTGTATTTTGGTTTTAATTTTAACTTTCCTGGTGAGTAAGATTTTAATAATTGTTCATTGTGTGCTTATCAGTCATTTGCATGAGATCATTTCTGACTGACTTCCTTCACTTAGTATAAAGTTTTGAAAGCTTTCATGTTGCAGCAAGCATTGCTACTTCATTCTTTTATTATGATGAAATGATTTTCCTTTATAAAGCTATACTATATTAATTTATCAAGTCATCAATTTATAGACATTAAATTATTTTCACATCATGGCTGACATAGATAATGCATCCATAATCATTCATATATAAGTTTTTGTGCACATATGCATTTTTGTTAATCTTATATATATATGCTGTATTAGCTAGGGTACTCTAGAGAAACAGAATCAGCAGGAAATATCCATAGGTATAAAATTTATAAAAGTGTCTCACGTAAGTGTGGGCACATAGAATCCAAAATCCTTAGGGCAGGCTTTGAAGCTGATGACTCCAATGAAGGGTCTGGATGAACTCCACAGGAGAGGCTCACCAACTGAAGCAGGAAGAGACCGTGTCTCTCTGAATCCTCCTTAAAAGGCTTCCAGTGATTAGATTAAGTATCACTCATTGTGAAGATAATCCCCTTGGCTGATTACAAATGGAATTAGCTGTGGATGCAGCCAATGTGATCATGATTTAATTCTATGAATTGTCTTCATAGCACTAGACAGGCTAGCACTTACCCAATGAGACAAACACCTGACCAATTTGACACATGAACCTAACCATGACATATGCCTAGATGTGGCATTGCAAGATCTGTGTACTACTGTGAGAAATTACCAATATGCTTTTCAATGTGACTGTTTTTTACACCTACACCAGGAATATATGAAGGTCCTACTTCACACAGTCCTCAAAACTTCATATTATATTTACGTATTTTTTGGCTATCTTATTTTTGGTGGGTGTGAAGCAGTATTCATTTGCAATTTCTTAATGCATAAATGATGTTAAAATCTTTCATGTGCTCATTTGCACTGCCTATATTTCTAAGGAGAAGTATTCTTATATTCTTCCTGATCTTGAATACAAGAATTCAGTCTTTCATCATTAACTATGACTTTAGGTGTGGTTTTTCATTAAGGCCTCTCACTGGGTAAGGGAACGTTACTTCTGTTCCGAATAATGTCAGTGATTTTCCCAAGTTTTTTTTTTTTCCTTTACTTAACTAATATGAGTTTTGTATGTTGAAGAAATCTTGTGATCTGGGATAAATCTCATTTGGACATGGTGTAAAACAGTTTTTTATGTTGCTAGATTTAGTTTGCTAATATTTTGTTGAGGATTTTTGCAGTTATATTTGTGAGGGAAATTTGTATATAGCTTTCTATTCTTGTGTTGCCTTTACTTATGTTTGTTGTTAAGGGTTAACTTGGTCTCATAGAAAAAGTTGAGAATAATTCCCTCCTTTTCTGTTTTGCTTTTCTTTTTGAGAGCTGATGAAATTATAGTGTTATTCTTACATTAAGAGTCTGTGGAACTTACAAGTGAAGCATGAGTCATGGCTTTTCTTATTAGACAAGACATTTATTTAGTTAGTTAGTTGGAGTAATGTGATACTTTTTTGCTGTAAACATATTCTGATTTTCTATTTCTTCTTCTGATCAGTTTTGGTAGTTTGGATCTTTCTAGGAATTATACCATTCATCTAGAAGAGCAAATGTGTTGGCATATATATTTTTCATAATGTTCCTTTGAAACTCCTTTTATTTCTCTCAGTTCAACAGTGATGGCCTCTCTTTCACAATTGATTTGGAAAATTTTCTGTGGCAGTAGTGATCAGGACCCCATGTTCTCAGCATTATATTTTGAATGTTCTAATCTATGAGTGGGTGCCAGCTGAATAAAGGGGACTCTGATTTGCTCATCCATTTCTTCCTAGAATAAAGTTTCAGCAGCTTGTACCTGGAAAGATGAGAAATGTGGTGGCTTGCCCCTCCGAGGTTTAAAACATTGCCCCAAAATGGGAGTTAGGGGGGATAGAAGCCATTATCTTCTTGAGTGTGGCTGCCCAATTACAGTTTCCAGGCTATTGTTTATAAAATAGGGCTAAAGGATAAAGAGAGTGGGCTGTGGCTCAAATACCACTGACTTTCAATGTTCTTACCAAAGCTTCATAGAAATTTTCAAAAAATGTTCTTCCATTTTGTGTATGCTTTCAGGATATTTTCCAGGGATTTTGTATGTATCAGGTTACCTGTAGGCTATTCATGGATACATTTTGTCAAGTTGAGAAGGCTGCCTTCTACTCCTATTTTGTTCAGACTTTTTATAAGTACATACTTGATTTGATCAAGTGCTTAATTTATAGCTGCTGAGATGATTGTAGATTCTTTTTGCCCTTAATTCAGCCAAAATGTCATGTTACATAGATTTTCATGTGTTAAAGGCAACTTACTAGAACTGGGATAAATTGCAATTAGTCAATCTGCATAAATCTTTTTGATATTTGTTGGCTTTGGATCATAAAATTTTGATTGAGTTTTTGTTTATATTCATCAGGGATATTGGTCTGTAATTTTCTATTTTTTTGTCGTGTTTTGTCTTATTTTGGTTTCAGAATTTCACTGGTCTCATGATGGCCCTTGATGTTTTTGCCAGTTCTCCTTTTATTTGAGGAGTTTGTGAAGATTGTTGTTATTTCTTTCTAAATATTTGGTAGAATTTATTGACGCTATCTTGACGTTGGCATTTTTTGCCTGGGTATATTTTTCACTGCTTATTCAATTACCTTACTTGTTATACGTTTATGACGATATTCAAGTTTTTGCATAGTCTTGAGTAATTTTCGCGTATATAGAATACTCACTATTTCTCTAAGCTTTTAGCCAGTTTTTACAAAGTTTTTCATGTCATTTCTTTAAAATCATCTTTTATTTCTGTAATTTTGGTCATGATGTGCACAAAAATAGAGGTTTAATTATTGTCTTTAAATTATTGTTTTGGTTATTTGCCTTTAAATCATTTAAAGGGAAAATGCATGTTTTCATGGTATTTTATAATTACCTGTGTAATTACATTTACCAGGGCTCTTTTTTCTTGTAAATTTGAGTTAAATTCTGGCATCACATCCCTTCAACTTGAAGGATTTTGTCTGTTATTTCTCCTGTGGCAAGACTTCTAGCCAACAATTTTGATCTAAGAATGTCTTTATTTTGCCTTTATTTTTCACAGATAGCTTTATTGAATTTAGAACTCTTGTTTCAGAAACTTTCTTTTCTTTGTCAGTAGTTTGAATATATTAGTCTACTACATTCTGGTCCTCACTTTTGTCTGATTAGAAGTCAGTCATTTATGTGCTGCTGCTTTGTATATTTTTGTATATGTCTTTAGCACCCAACAGTTAAATATGATGTGCCTATGTTAGTGGTAGCTTCATGTTATTTTTATACAAATGGGAAATTTTGGTGATTTTTTTTCCTTCAAACATACTTTTGTCCCTTTCTCTTTTTTTTTTCTGGGATTCTCAGTGCTTGTATTTTAATGAGCTATCAGGCATTCCACTAGTTTCTGAGAGTGAATTTATTTTTAATTCTTGTTTCTTTATATTCTTAAAATGATGTCATTTCTATGGATCTATCTTTATTTCCTAATTCTTTCTGCTATCAGATCTAACTAGATATTCAGAAGCTATAGTGAAATTTTCATTTCTTATTGTAATTTTTATATATGGAATACGCCTTTTATTAAATAATTTCTGTATATTTATTGATCTCTATTTTGTGCCTTATTGTAATCATTCTTTTTAAAAATTCTTTAAACAAGAGCCCTTTAGTTCTTTGGAAGTATTTAAAATAGTGACTGTTTAGTATCTTCTAATACCAACAACTGGATTCCCTCAGGCAAAGTTTCTATGGGCTTTGTTGCATAGTTGCTTTTTATCTGTACATATGTTCTTGGTTTGTTGTTTTCCTCAAAAATTTTTGTAAAAAATGAATATTTTGATAATATATTGTGACAGCTTTGGATTTTTTTTCCTTCTCTAGTTGGTTTTTCTGGCAATTTGTGTGCTTGTTTAGTGATTTGCAGTAACTAAGTCTGCATAGTTTTTTTTTTTTTTGGTTTGGGGGGAGGGCATGGGCAAGCTCTGGGAATCAAATCCAGGTCTCTGGCATGGGCTGTGAGCATTCTGCCACTGACCACTGTTGTACTGCTCTAGTCGGATTCTTTTACTGTGCGGACCCACTTACATTTCTGTCCAGGTTTTATTTAATTTATTTTATTTTAAAGTCTGACTTACTAAAGATTACCCTTGAATCAGCGTAGCTCACTGATTAGCCGGTGACTACTAGATGTGTTTAAACATCTTGAATCTAGTAAGAGTTTTACTCTTTGTTTTGGGTCTGTGTGTGACTTGGGGAATGCATTCAATGTTCAATTTTATGAATTATATTTTCTGCATTGGCAAGGTCAATTCAACCAAGGACTGTGAGTTGCTGGCACTCTCCCTAGTACCTCCTGAGTGTACATACACTCTTCTGCATGTGCAGAATGTTGCTAGAGGTGAAAAAAGATCTTATCAAGGCACTATTTAACTTTCTCATTACCCAGAACTTCCTGTTAAATTCCTCTCTGAATTCTTTAGATTCTAATTCTTTAGATTCTCTTCTAAACCACATAGAATCTTTAGACTAACTGTATTACAGGTCTTCCCTGATTAATTGCCTCTGCGATTGCTAATATTTTCTCCCTGTCCTTTGCTATGGAATTTCTAATGTTCTACTAATAATAAAGTCAGCTCCTCCAGCAGTGATAACAGATCCCAGTCCCCATGTCTTTTACTCTGATAGGTCTTCACCTCCATGTGCCTGAGGGAGGGATGGGTGGATACTCGGGCTAAAATGCAACTGAACCTCACTGTTTGTATTGAGGTTAATTTTATTTTCATAAGTGAACATTTCACAGTTTTCTGTACATCTTTGTCCAATTTCCTGATTTTTGGTCATTGTAGTTGACAGTTTGGTCCAGTTTTATCATTTGCTGAACTGCTTATCCAGCCATTCCAGAAGTCTTGGAATTTATTTTCAGAAAGTTGCAAAAGTTTTTCAGTGAAGAAATTGTGGTAAGTATAATTATGTACCCCAGAAGAAAACATGTTCTTTATCCTAATCCTATTCTCATGGATGTGATCCCATTTGTAAATAGTTCTTTTTGAAGATGCTATTTTGGGCTAAAATGTGGTCAACTGAATCAGGATAGGTTTTTCTTATTACCACAGGCCTTATAAAGAAAAAACTTGGGGATGAGCCAGAGGCCAGAAGTCATTTGGACCCAGAAGAGAGAAGAGAGGACATCACCATGTGATGATGCAAGACAGGAACACAAGCCAAGGAAGCCCAAGAATTGCCAGAATCCAGAGTCAGAATTCTACAGATCATGGGAAGAAAACATTGCCTGCTGAAGCTTTGTTTTGGGGCTACTCCTAACCTCGAAGCTATGACCCTATCCCTATTCTTTAAGCCAGCCCTTTATATGGTATTAATCATAGAAACCAGCATACTAAGACTAAAATAATTGTATTTTTAGCAAATAGTGCTGAACAATTGAACATCCATGTGTAAAAATTTAACCTAAACATAAAACTCATGCTGCATATAAAAACGAACACAAATGGATCATAGACCTAAATACATAATGTAAAACTATATATATTTTGAAGAGAATATAAGAGAAATTGTTTAGACCTGGGGTTAGATAATGAGTTCTAAGATAACCTTCTAAAACCACAAGTCCACAAAAGGAAATGTTGATAAATACTATTTATCAAAATTAAAATATTTTGCTCTAACAAAGACATTGTTAAGCTAATGCAAATGCAAGATACAGACTGGGGGAAAAACATTCACATCACATGTGTAACAGAGTAACTGTATATAGAATACATAATGTACACCCAAAACTCAGCACTATGAGAGGAAACAACCAAATTAACCAATGGATGAAAGAGTTGAATGGATATTTTACTAGAGGTGCTGTACAGAAGGTGAATAAATAGTCACATGAGGAAATGGTTAGCATTATCAGCAATTATTAAAATGAGTATTAAAAACAAAATAAAATAATAAAATCATGCTATGTAGTTGTTGTGTTTTTGCACATCAAATCTAAATTCCTTTAGTTGCCCCATAAGAATTCATTGTTGACTTCCGGGCCAAGATGGTGTCTTAACAATGTGCATGTTTTAGTTCATCCTCCAGAACAACTACTAAATAACCAGAAACAGTACAGAACAGCTCCTGGAGTCATGTCAGTGACTGGACACACAGCGTATCCCAGTCTGGACAAGGTGGAGAGGCTGCAAGCCCCCAGAAACATGAGTTCCCCAAGTTGCAGTGCCAGCAGCCCTCCTCCACAGGCTGCTTCCCAGAGGGGAAAGGAAATAGGCTTTACCAGCAGCAGGGGCTGAGTCCAACCAAATGCCAACTGTG
>PVIY010035372.1:14572-26464 GCA_004026745.1 Myrmecophaga tridactyla
GCTGCAACTGCCACATGCATAGGCAGAAACAAGCTCGTTTGAGGGCTTGTCTGGAGCCTGTGCCTTCCCCCAGGGAGGGGTGAAGCCCAACTCAGGTGGAATCCATCCCTCAAGGAATTCAGACACCAGGGTGTGATAATTTGAAGCCATTAAAACCAGCCTACAACCTCTCCTCTGTCTCCACCATGCCCCCAGCAAGGAGAGTCTGCCAAAGTTAAAGGTAGCGCATCATCTTATGCTGGTGGGACCTCCAGTCAGACAAGCACCACATACTGGACAGAATAAGAAAAACAGAGCCCAGAGACTTCACAGGAAAGTCTTTCAAACTTCCATATCTCACCCTCAGGGAAAACCGATGCAGGTGACTCTTTCCTCCTGACAGGAGGCCAGTTTGATCTGGGAAAATCCAGCTGGGGTCTATAGTATCTAAGTAGACCCTCCTAAGGGTAGGGGGTGGGGAAAGGCACCATACAAGCAGGGCAAGAAACAAGAAAACAAGAACTGAAAAATTCTCCTCTGTTAAACAAAACTTAAGCTAGAGGTCCAGATAAAGCTGAACTGAATGTCAAAGAACAGAGAGACAACAAATTCATCCAGCAAGAAAACCCTAGGTAAAAGAAGTGAAAACAATCTCCAGAATAAACTAATTAAGGTAAGTAAATGCCTAGATGTCAGCAAAGAATAACAAATCACACTAGGAAAATTGAAGATATGGCCCAGTCAAAGGAACAAACCAAACAATTCAAATGAGATACAGGAGGTGAAACAATTAATTCAGAATATACGAACAGACATGGAAAACCTCATCAAAAATGAAATCAATGAATTGAGGGAGGATATAAAGAAAGCAAGGAATGAACAAAAAGAAGAAATCAAAAGTCTGAACAAACAAATCACAGAACTTATGGGAATGAAAGGCATGGTAGAAGAGACGAAAAAAACAGTGAAAACCTACAATGGTAGATTTTGAGAGACAGAACATAGGATTAGTGAACTGGAGGATGGAACATCTGAAATCTGGCAAGAAAAAGAAAGTATAGGGAGAAATGGAAATATATGAGCAGGGACTCAGGGAATTGAAAGACAATATGAAGCGCATGAATATACGTGTTGTGGGTGTCCCAGAAGGAGAAGAGAAGGGAAAAGGAAGAGAAAAACTAATGGAGGAAATTACCACTGAAAATTTCCCAACTCTTATGAAAGACATAAAATTACAGATCAAAGAAGTGCAGTGTACCCCAAAGAGAATAGATCCAAATAGACGTACTCCAAGACATTTCCTCATCAGAATGTCAGAGGTCAAAGAAAAAGAGAGAATCTTGAAAGCAGCAAGAGAAAAGCAATCCATTATGTACAAGGGAAGCCCAGTAAGACTATGCATAGATCTCTCAGCAGAAACCACGGAGGTGAGAAGACAGTGGGATGATATATTTAAATTATTAAAAGAGAAAAACTTCCAACCAAGAATTCTATATCCAGCAAAACTGACCTTCAAAAATGAGGGAGAAATTAAAACATTTTCAGACAAAAAAAATCACTGAGAGAATTTGTGATCAAGAGACCAGGTCTGCAAGAATACTAAGGGGAGCACTAGAGACAAATATGAAAAGACAGAAGAGAGAGGTGTGGAGAAGAGTGTAGAAAGAAAGATTATGAGTAAAGGTAAAAAGAAGGAAAATTAGATATGACATATAAAGTCCAGAAAGCAAAATAGTAGAAGAAAGTACTACCAGTGCAGTAATAACACTAAATGTTAATGGATTAAACTCCCCAATCAAAAGACATAGACTGGCAGAATGGATTAAAAAACAGGACCCATCTATATGCTGTCTCTACTCAAATGACATGAGGGCAAGGATGCAAACGGACATTTGCACACCAATGTTTATAGCAGTATTATTTACAATTACCAAGAGATGGAAACAGCCAAAATGTCCATCTACAGACAGGTGGCTAAGCAAAGTGTGATATATACATACAATCAAATATTATGCAGCTGTAAGACAGAATAAAGTTATGAAGTATGTAACAACATGGATGGACCTTAAGGACATTATGCTAAGTGTGATCAGCCAAAAACAAAAGGACAAATACTGTATGTTCTCACTGATATGAACTGACATTAGTGAATAAACTTGGAATATTTCGTTGGTAACAGAGACCATCAGGAAATAGAAATAGGGTAACATATGGGGTAATTGGAGCTGAAGGGATACAGATTGGGCAACAGGACTGAATATAAAAACTCAGAAATGGACAGCACAATACTACCTAACTGTAATATAATTATGTTAAAACACTGAATGAAGCTGAATGTGAGAATGATAGAGGGAGGAGTGCTGGGGGCATAAACAAAATCACAAAGAAAGATAGATGATAATGATTGAGGTGGTATAATCTAGGAATGTCTAGAGTGTATAATGTTAGTGACTAAATGTACAAATTTTAAAAATGTTTTTGCATGAGGAAGAACAAAGGAAAGTCATTACTGCAGGGTGCTGAAAATAGATGGTAGTTAATATTTTAAAATTTCAACTTATGTGTGAGACTAAAGCAAAAAATGTTTATTTGGTACAAAATTTATATTTTGACTAGGGCCTTTCCTAATATAACTTATGTAGATAGTTGATTGAACCACATAAGTACATGGAACCTTGGGTAGGACATGAGATTTTGTTGGTTTTTTCTGAGTGATGCCCCGATGAATCCCAGAGTGATTTGATCAGTGAGTGGAAAAGTATTTGAAAAGTCCCCTTTGGGGAATGGTGAGAATGGGGGAAGATTCAACCTCCCCAAGTTGAATTCTTGTAATTCTCACAAGCATTCTGGACAACCAAAGCTGTAGGTTGAGCCCCTAGTCTTGGGGTTTGTTCATATGAAACCTAACCCTACAAAGGATAAGTCAAGCCTACTTAAAATTAGGCCTAAGAGTCACCCCCAAGAAAACCTCTTTTGTTGCTCAGATGTGTCCTCTTTCTCTAGCCAATACAACAAGAAAACTCACCACCCTCCCCCTGTCTATGTGGGACATGACTCCCAGGGGTGAGAACCTTCCTGGCAATGTTGGACAGAAATCCCAGAATGTGCTGTGACTCAGCATCAAGGGATTGAGAAAAACTCTAGAATGAGCTGAGACCAAGCATCAAGTGATTGAGAAAACCTTCTTGACCAAAAGGGGGAAGAGCGAAATGATGCAAAATAAAGTGTCAATGGCTGAGAGATTCCAAACAGAGTCGAGAGGTTATCCTGGAGGTTGTTCTTACACATTAAGTGGACATCAGCTTGTTATCCAAGATATAATGAAGAGGCTGGAGGGAACTACTTGAAAATGTAGAGCTGTGTTCCAGTAGCCATGTTTCTTGATGATGATTGTATAATGATATAGCTTTCACAATGTGACTATGTGATTGTTAAAACCTTGTCCTGATGCTCCTTTTACCTACCTTGTCAGCAGACTAGTAGAACATATGGAGTAAAAATAAATAATAGGGGGAACAAGTGTTAAAACAAATTTAGTTTGAAATGCTAGTGATCAATGGTAAGGGGTATTGGGTATGGTATGTAAAATTTTTTTTTCTGTTTTTGTTTTATTTTTCTGTTGTCTTTTTATTTCTTTTTCTGAATTGATGCAAATATTCTAAGAAATGATCATGATGATGAATATGCAGCTATGTGATGATATTGTGAATTATTGATTATATATTTAGAATGGAATGAGCATATATTAAGAATGCTTGTGTTTCTCTCTTGTAATTTTTTTTAATTAATAAAAAAGTAAATAAAAAGCCATTCCATTTCTGGTATATCACATTCTACCTGTTTGCAAACTGGAAAGGCTTTGAAAAACGTTTTTAAAAAATCATTTTCAGTATCAGTCCCCATTCTACCACCACCACTACAACCCCCTGCTGGGTTTGCCTATCAAGTTTTGGAGTTGGTATCAAGTTCTGTGTGCCCCTTTTATTGGGGAACAGCCCTTTTCCAGTATTCTGAGCTCAGCACATTTCAAAAGCCTCTATTTTTTCCCATCAACATCCCCTTCTCTTTGCAAGGACAGACCTCAGGGTTCCTTTCATGCTTGCTCTGGGTTTATCTGTTCTTGGAACTTGTTCAGCAGTCTGAATTTGTTAATTAAATCCATAATTAGACCTTACTTTAGCTCTCTATGCCTTGCTCCTAGTAGAGACTACTTCTTTTGCCCATGGGGAAGTGTCTCCATAGCCGCCTGCCCTGAAAATGGGCGGGGCACCAGTCTCCATGGTTTTGGAGACACTATTTACAATTCAGGGCTCTGCTCTTGGTCCTTCCACCCTTTTCAGACTGTTGTATATTGTGTGTCCAATCAAGTAAGTCCTGCAGACATTTGTTCCAGACACTTCATGACTATTTACTAGCTTCCCTAGAAGATTAACCAAATTTCACACCTACCTACACTGCCATCTTTCCCCACCTCCTCTCTCTTCTAGTGTACTTTTAATCTCTACAATTCTTCCTTTCATCCCTATAATATCTGTTATATTTCTTTTTTATGCTTTCAAATTTTTCATTTTGTTTTTGCTTTTTCTTCCTAATATCCTTTATTTCTTTACGTGTATTTTCCTTCATCTCCTAGAATATGATTGCACAAGACTGATTGGATGTCCAAGTTATGGTGTCCAGTTGTTTGATTTTCTGTGAAATTCATCATAAACCTGCATCAGAATTCCTAGCTTGTGCTTTCCCTACAGAATTTGGATGTAACCAGCCCACAGTCATGTGAACCAATTCTAATAAAAAATCTGAAAAGATTTTTTATGTTTGTAAATCTCAATATCTATCTATCCATCTATATCTGTCTTCTTACTTCTGATTCCCTGATTCCCTAGGGAACTTAAACCAATACATAACCTTCTATTTCTTCATACTTCATTACATGTGAAACGATCTGATGATAAGGGAAGGATATGAAAAATCAAATACTACTTGTGACAAATATCATGATTTATTTCTTTTAGCATTAGCTTGTAAAGCAATTTTATTAATGTTCATTGGGTGATATTTATTTCACAGTTATTTTCAAGACTATATAAATAGTGATGATATATTAAAGAAATGACCATGATTTCTTACTGACAGAAATATATCACAAAATCCCACACAGGTGCATTGCAGTGATAATGAGCATGTGAATAGAGAAACACCTTGTTATTACCATTATGTCAAAATGTGGAAAACAATAGTAATGGTAAAACATGCTGCAAAGCCCACATCAAACATTTCACTCTTTCTTTTAAAAAATAAAAAAAAAAATTGAGTGTCTCCCTCCAGAATAATTTCTGTAGCCCTGTTAAACACTATTCCTGAAGAACTAATGGAAAAACATCATTCCAAGGAAAGAATACAAAACCATTTGGTATGATGGGCTGCCCTGTAAGACAGGATGATGTGTGAATTTAACATCCCAATTTGTAGTCATCTGGAAACATTTCAAAATTAATTAATATTCACACCTGCTTCACTTTGAAATGTAATACAATCTTATGATGTGAATGCAGTGGCTGAAATTTATATTTACGTTGCCATCTGATTTGGGTATATACAGCACTGAATTGAAGAATATGACTGAAGACACCATGTTTATGTTGATGAGTTTCATGGATGATTTTTAACTGCAAGTCTTCCTATTTATATTATTTCTAGCAATTTACCTCTCTACTCTGGAAATTGAGGATTGATCATTGGTGACTCCTGGCTCCCAATTCCATGTACTTTTTTCTGAGTGTGTTGTCATTCTTGAATGCAGCTATTGTTCAGGTGTCACCGCAAAGTATAAATCAATTTCTTCATAGAGAATATAACTATTTAATTTCTTGGATGTGCAACACAGATATTTCTGGATGTTAATTTTGGGACTGCAGAGTGCTTTTTATTGGCTGCAATGGCTTATGTTCACTATGCAGCAATTTACAACCTACTGCTGTAGTCAATTAACATGTCACACCAAGTCAATCTGCCACTCGTTATTCCTTCCTATATTGGTGGCATTCTGGCTACTACTTTCCACACTATGGCCACTTTTAGCCTATCCTTCTGTGCAACTAATGAATTTAGACATGTCTTTTGTGACATCCCTCACCTCCTAATTATTTCTTGTTCTGATACTCACATCAACCAGTTTCTATTTTTCTACCTTGTTCTGGATTCATTGAGATAACCACTATACTAATTTTCTTGATATCCTATGGTTTCATTCTGTTGGTCACTTTGGTGATGTGTTCTGTTGAAGGGAGACAGAAAGTCTTTAATATTTGTGCCTTTCACCCAAATGGTTTGGTAATTTTTCATGGGACAATGTACTTCATGTATGTGAGGCCAATTTCCAGCTGTGGTTTAGACCATGATATGATAGTGTCTCTATTTCACACTACAGTGATTTCCATGTTGAATACCATCATCTAAGTTTGAGGAAGAAAGATGCTAAAGAGGCAATGAAAAAAAATGTTTGAGAGAAATTGGTTCACAAATAAAGTATAATTTTAGCAATAAGTACAACTTCAAAGAATGTTAGATATCAATCCATGTACATAGGGACAGAAACTAGGGACAAAATATTGGCATACTTTAGAATATTTCCAAAGAAAGCATTCATTAGTCCTTCAGTGCAACATTTTGTATTTATAGATATATTGTGTCATCTACATGCCTGTGATTATGTTTAAACAGATCCATATTAAATATTCATTGATTCACTTATACTGATATTGATCTTGTTAGTCTTTCTGTTATGTGTCTTATATTGTGTCTTTATATAATTTGATTTTCACTGACTATAATTACTATGATTATGAATTTAATTTCCCATTCTGGAATCCCTGTGAAAGGCTTACTAATGTTACTTCACTTTAACCATGTGCCCTTACACACTCAGATCTGTCCTGGCCTCTGGACATGGCTTTTCCACTCTTTACCTCAACACAATAAATATTTATCCCATTATTTCCTTAACACTGTCCTGTTACAAAAATGTATTAGATCCATTTAGAAACTACCAAAGGTATATTGAGATGATATGGAAATATTTATTTAGTGTATATTTAAGACTCAAGGTAAACAAAATACAGTTTGAAGAGTAACTTACAAGTGTATACTATGTACAAATGGATGAAGATCTGAAAAGCTAGCTAGAATACTTTTGGGATTTCCTTTGATTCAGATTCTTTTCCATTTTTTAGCTCTCCATCTATCCTCCATCTTTAAGAAAACAACTTTCATTTGTCAACCTTCCTCACAGTTTATATCCAATGAGTAAAGTGCTGAAAAATAATCTCCCATTACCAGTACACACACTTGGTTCTGCCTCCTTTATTCTACATTGTTTATTTTTTTTTAAGATTTGTTTGTTTGAAGGGACATTAGGAGTACAAATGTACTTTTCTTTCAATTAATTTACTCTTTTCCTAATGAATTTGATTGTCCTATAAATCCACCATTATACTTCTTATGAAAACATGGTAATCAAAGAGTTACTTCTTAAATCTGAATTTGAGATCCAATCCAATAGTTTTCAGGACCTCAATTGCTATTCAAGTATGCAAAGAGAACTCATATATCTCATTGAAAAACATATGTTTGCTAACAGAGCATGGTTTAATTCTGTACTCGAAATTCCTCTTAAAAAAAAAAGAAAATTTCAGAGACAAAACATACAGTACAATGTGGATATCATGTTGTTTTATAAAATAATCAAGCTATTTAAAACTGCAGCATATTAAAATTAATTTTCTTGATTATGATCTTTTGAGTTGATTTTTCTGGAATAACCTCCATTAAAAGGATTTTGGTATATCCATCCCTTACAAAAATTAAATTGTTTACAGCATTCCTGAACAATTCATGGCTTCTTCCATTCAAATCAGGATTTCAAATTATTAAGACAAAATTTTAGTCATGATTATATCCTGGTTTATAAGTTTAGTTGTTCTTTCAAAGTAACAAATACTTTTTCAAAGAGAAACAAATAGATTAACACTAGGACCAAGGATGCACTCATTCTTTCCTATAAATATTTGACCAACAATTCATTTCACAAATGAGACAAATTGAATCAAGTTAATCTGCATGAAAATTGCACTATACCCTATTAACTTAGTAAAGTAGAAACAAAATATTGACAATACATAATGTCCATGCTTTCCTATTCATCAAGTCAGTATGGAAAAATGGTGTATTTAATGCACAAGTGAACAGCTTTTCACTCTTCATATCTCAGCTAAATTATCTTTCCTTCAAGAAAGAATACCTTGATTTCCATTGCTTACATTGGACTTCCATTTATATCACTTAACATAGTCATCATTTAATAATTGTTGGTATGCATGTTTGATTAAACTCTTGATCTATCACTACACTGAAATTGTATCTTACTTAGAAGGAAAATTTTGTTGGTCCACACAGTTGTATCTCAGGGTGAGGAGGTCCATGTGGCTACTCCAACCAGAGTGTGATAGACACAGTGATAAAGGATGAGTTCATAGAAATGAGGGGTACAGGCAAAGTCATGTTGGACCTATAGGCACTTGTAAAACTTTTGATTTTTACTCTTAATGTGATGGGAAGTATGATAGGTTTTGTGAAGAAAAGTGACACAATACAACCAACATTTTAACAGCCTCACTGGTCCCCACCTTGAGATTAGACTCAAGGGGTTTAAGGTAGAGTAATGGGAGACAATCTAGGCTTGGTCAATAATTTACAGACTGAGGTGATGTATTTTTGAGCCAGAATGGTAGTAGAAGATTGTTGAGAAACAATCACACTCCAAATACATTCTGCGCAGAGACTTAATTAGATATACTGATAGATAAGATGAGAAGTGTGTGACATGGAGGAAATTCCAGGATGATCATGTCTTTGTCTGAACAAGTAGAAGAACAGCTTTTCATAACCTGAGATTAAGTTTTAGGTATCACGAGAATCAACCTGATGGTTATCTTGTAAATATAATCTATGTTGATTATATAGCTAAAGCCCTTTGAATATTGTCTGTCACTTAATAGGTGTTCAATAAATGTAATGTATTTTTACCATTATTATATAATATCATCATTTGCAAAAAAAACTTATTGTTCACATTTTTATGGCCTATCTCAGTCTTATTTCCTTACATAAAATATAATATGTACTGATATAAACAGGAAAACCAAATGACAATGTAAATATTTTAGTGTTTTCACATTTTGCCAAGGTTATGTGACTTTTTTTAATAACATCACAAATACATTCTAGGATATACTATAGGAGAACAGGATAATCTGAATTTAATTAAAACATAAGAAATACCCAATCTTATTACTGTCTGAACAATTAAATATTCTGTTGACCAGAGTTGTCAAGAAAACCAACAGGATACATTTTCTAAATCATAAGAATGTACTAAATGAGGACAAATCCAGCACTGTTCATAAAAACACCAAAAAATGTAAAGGACCTACAAATATAAGAAAAGAAGCAAGGTACATATAAGATAAGAAAGTAGTTACAAAGATATACTTAAAAAAATAAATGTTTGTCAAAGACATAAATATGGGCTACCAAAACAGAAAGTTTTACAAAAATATAGCTCTAGTCATGATAAATTTCAGAATGTGATTCAACCTTAATACAATAATTTATTTGTCTATTATATGTTATAAGTAATATGAATTCAGATGTAGAGGAAAACAATGTGCATTTTAATTAATTGGATAAGTTAATTAGCAGTGTATTTAGAATTCATTAAAATTTTTATCCTAAAACAGAGGTTGAACTTAATCATCATTTTCAAAAAGAATTTTTAAAATGAAGAAATATACTTCTATAAACAAATCCTTAATATAAATTAAAAAACCACAAATCACTTGAAGGGAAAAATATCCAATAATAATTGCTTAAGTTTAAATACAAATGGTCAAATATAGGAAAATGAAGAAAACAGATTTTTTAAAATATACATTGAAAAGTATAGAAACTAAAACTGCAATTCCGGATGGTATAGAAACATTGTAAAAGGTCAGTATCAGCAACCAACCTAACAAAAATGCATGAGATCTAACAAAATTTGGAGGCATTTCCCAATTCTTGGCTTTGCAACTTTTCTCTATTAAAATTCTTAAAATAAATGAACTATGAATTTTACTCAAAATTTTATGTGTTTAAAGAACATATAGAAACCAGGAAAAAGGAAATGGTCTCTTTGATCGTATCAGAATTACATAAAGAGGTAATAAACACAGAAGCTCGTTGATACAGGGAGAGTTTTCAAATGGTTAGCAGGTAGGCACATAAAAGAGAAAACTGCATGCAGATATTTAACCTAATGAACTTAGAAAACTTTGGGTCATAAAGTATTGCAAGTTGGGATTCTTGATTCAACTCATATTTCAAGAAAATATTCATCTCCCAAGTTTACATGTCATAGGAATAACCAAAGGTTGTAATGAGGAGTGGGGGAAAAACAACTGCAAAATAGAAATAGAGAATGACAAAATTTATATATATATGTATATATATATGTGATATATATATAAGATTAGTCTAGAAGATCATTTAACAAATCTCTCAAAAATGGTTAGGATATTCTTATTTTTTTAAATAATTTAAAATGGCTTCCAAATTTTCTTCAATGTTCACGTGTACATATACATATACATTTTTTCTATAACTTAATTCTATCACAATATTTTACTTTGGGCTATGACCAAATAGGCTCTTTTTTCCTTTTTAGCTGTTTGTTTATGAATAATATTAACCAGAAATATTTCTAAAACCCGAGTGAATATTTTCATAACAAAAGATATGTGTTCAAAATTTTGAAAGAATACACACATCCTGATTATTGTTGTCAAAATTGTATTAGTATTGCATTAAACCATTTCCTTTTAGCCATCTGATATAATCAGAAACATTACTCCATGGATTTACAATTATTCATCTTGTAAAGCTGAGGAGACTAGATTTAAGCTTTCAACAATTTAATAAGGGATATATAGCTAAAAGTGGACATTTCTGGGATCTAAACCTCAGATTTTTTAAGTCCAAAGCATCACATTTAAGACTATGCTATATAACTTCTCAACAGAATAAACAGAATGACTTCTGACAGAGCTCTTCATGATAAAATGTTCTGAAACTGGATTATGGATTGGGATTTCTGTGATAAAATTTCAAGGATACCACCATGTATTTTCAAAATTTTGCTCATTAGTTGTCCTTAAAATGCATATATTTAAACCAGAGGGCTAACATATTCATGGTTTTTATATACTATGTAGATTTTTAAAAACATATTCTTTGAAAGATTCCAAATTGCAAGTGGTCAAATAGAGGATGGTTCCACAGAAATTCAAACTAATTAAAGGATGCTACTGTATTTAGAGAATAAATACTCAAATAGGAAAAGAAGAAAAATGTTCAGCATCACTGTCATTTCAATTGCATGGAATCCTCTCTCTTCTGCATGACTCTAATGAGAGCATTTTTCACTTCCTTGTTCCTAAGACTATAAATGAGTGGGTTCAGCATGGGGACAACCATAGTATAAAACACAGAGGCCACCTGATCCTTTCCCAAGGAGTAAGACTTCTTTGGTCTTAAATAAGTAAAAGTTGTAGTGCCATAAAAGACCGTGACTCCCAGGAGGTGGGAGGCACAAGTAAAGAAGGCTTTGCGCTTTCCTTTACTGGAATTGATTTTCAGGATAGTAAACAGAATGGACCCATAGGACACAAAGATTGTGGAAAGAGAGACCATTACATTTAAACTAGTGAGAATAAATGTCATGATTTCAGTGTCATGAGTGTCAGTGCAGGACAGGACTAAAATTGGGATTAAGTCACAGAAAAAGTGATAGATTACATTGGATTTGCAGAAATGCAA
>PVIY010035373.1:0-26364 GCA_004026745.1 Myrmecophaga tridactyla
ATTTAATAATCAGAATGTCAGAGGTCAAAGAGAAAGAGAGGATCTTGAAAGCAGCAAGAGAAAAGCAATCCATCACATACAAGGGAAGCCCAATAAGACTATGTGCAGATCTCTCAGCAGAAACCATGGAGGCAAGAAGACAGTGGGATAATATATTTAAAGTATTAAAAGAGAAAAACTGCCAACCAAGAATTCTATACCCAGCAAAATTGTCCTTCAAAAATGAGGGAGAAATTATTAATGACAGAAGGATAAATGAAAACTTTACAGCATAGAAAGCTGGTGGACAAAACATTAGCCAAGAGATCAACGTTAATATGACTAATAATGGAGCAAAGAAATATCAGGTGCCTCCTGATATGATGCACTTTGAAAGACACAACATCACTTCTGTGCTGTTACTGTCAAAAATACAGTCCAATAATCAGAAATACCAGGAAAAAAAAGACAAAGAGAGAGACATTCTACAAAATAATTGTCCTATACTCTTCAAATTGGTAAGATCTGGGGTCTGTTCATATGAAACTTATCCCCACAAAAGATAGGTTAAGTCTACTTAAAATTAGGCCTAAGAGTCACCCCCAGAGAATCTCTTTTCAGAGATTCTCAGATGTGGCCTCTCTCTCTCAGCCAACACAACAAGCAAACTCACTGCCTTCCCCCTCTCTACCTGGGACGTGACTCTCAGAGATGTGGACCTTCCTGACAACATAGGACAGAAATCCTAGAATGAACTGGGACTCAGCATCAAGGGATTGAGAAAACCTTCTTGACCAAAAGAGGGAAGAGAGAAATGAGACAAAATAAAGTATCAATGGCTGAGAGATTTCAAACTGAGTCAAGAGGTTATCCTGGAGGTTATTCTTATGCATTACATAGATATCATCTTTTTAGTTAAGGTATATTAGAGAGGTTGGAGGGAAGTGCCTGAAAATGTAGAGCTGTGTTCCAGTAGCCATGTTTCTTGAAGATGACTGTGTAATGATATAGTTTTTGTAATGTGACTGTGTGATTGTGAAAATCTTGTGTCTGATGCTCCTTTTATCTATGGTATAGACAGTTGAGTAAAACATATGTATTAAAAATAAATAAATAATGGGGGGAAGAAATGTTAAAATAAATTTAGTAGATTGAAATGCTAGTGATCAATAAAAGGGAGTGTTAAGGGTATAGAAAAAAATAGGGGAAACAAAGGCTAAAATACATTGGGTGGATGGAAATATGAGCAGTCAATGAAAGGGAGGGGTAAGGGGAACGGTATGTATGCACTTTTCTTTTTATTTCTTTTTCTGAATTGATGCAAATGTTCTAAGAAATGACCATGGTGATGATATTGTGAGTTTTTGATTATATACCAAGAATGGAATGATCATATGGTAAGAATGTTTGTGTTTGCATGTTGTTATATTAAAAAAAAAAATTGGCAAGATCAAGAAAGACCAAAAAAAAGGTTCATGAATTGTTCCTGATTAAAAGAGATTAAAATGACTTGACAACTAAATGTAACATAATGCCTGGACCTGGATTGGATCTTAAACTAGGGAAAATTAGCTATAAGGCTATTGGGACATTTGTAGAAATTTGAACATGAACTGTGGTTTGGGTAATAGAACTGTATAAATATTATATCTCCTGATTTTTGGTAATTCTACTCTGGTTATATAAGAAAATATTTTAATTCTCACGAAATACACACTGAAGTGTCTCTAATCTATTCTCAAGTAGTTCAGAAAAAAATGTGTAGAAAAAATTGGTGATTCTGGAAAATGGTATGCTAGAGTTTCTCATACTATCTTTGCAACTATTCTCAAAGTTTAAAATTATATTAGAGTAAATCATTCACCCTGTCCCTCCATGCCCCTATTAAAAAAAAGATAAGAGCCTAAGTTTTCATGGGATATGGCTGGTTTGGACACAGGCAATACTTGCTGCTAGAAGTTTCTCTAGATCTAACATCCCTTGCAGGCTGTTGTGCTTTGGGAAATAGTGGAGAATCTTGGAGGAATAATTACAGAGGCATGTCATGGATATCTGGGCAGAGGGTTGGACAAGCAAGGGTCTTCCTGAAGCACAGGGTAGTCAGTCTGTAAAGCTCTTCCTTCTGTAACCTTGTGGCAATAAAGAGCTATTGCAGACTTTAGAAATATCTGTTTACCAGGACTGACCTCCTCTGAAGTAAGCAGTGTCCCAGGGTTCTTGGATGATTTCAGAGGAAAGATTTAAGGAGGAGAGACTATGCTTCCTGCTAATATGGCAGTTGAATTTTCAAACTACAAAGTAGAAAACTAAGAAATGTAACAGTATTTGTACCCTGAGTAAATACAAACAGTATTAGTACCCTGAGTAAGTGATACCAATCATACTTCCTTAACTTGATCGGCTCCCACACAACATTTGGGTCAAAGCACGTGCAAGTGCTAAGAAAAGATGCTGAAAATGTAACTGGATAAGTTCTCATGATCAGGAAAAGTACAACTGCAAAACAAAGTCATATAATAGCCTCTTTGAATATGTTCTTGAGGCTGTAAGTTGAATTTTATTAGTAAAACCATATTTCATTGTACCTGAGAACAATTTAAAAGAACATTATAGAATGCCATTTCAAACATGAAAAGATGCAAACTTTGTAGTTCATGAAATTTTAAGTCTATGAAAACATCTTGTTTGCTTAAATTGTATTTCCTGCAAAGTTAGATGTTTACATAGGTAGAAGCTAGTTACCAATCATGCAGGCTTGAGACCAAAGAATTCAAAGTTTTAAAAAGGCAGCCCACATAATTAGAAATCAATGTGCATATCGCTATTAAAATAATTTATTTAATAAGCCTGGTGTACTTGTATTAGTTTGTTTTTTATGCATCTACCTGTATTAATCAAAACAATCAGTTTAAGAAAAAAAGGGATTTGGGCGGCTGCTGTGGCTCAGCAGGCAGAGCTCCGACCTGCCGTGCTGGAGGTCTGGAGTTCAATCCCTGGTGCCTCCTGCCCATATGCAAATTAAAAGAAAAAAAGGGATTTATTAGTTTATATAACTGAGGAGTCCAGAGATAGTGCCAACTTTCTGGCATGACTAGATTTAGAGACTCAAATGATGTCCGATCTATCATCTAATTTTATCTATTTTTCTATCTAGGATGGTTAAGTTCATGTGGCAAGTTCATAATGGTTAAGTTCATGTGTCAAGGTAATGGTGTCCAGTTATTTGATCAATCAAACAGTAGACTAATTATTACTGTGAGGGTAATTTGGGATTTCATCTGTGGCTGATTACTTCTATAAGCAATAGAGGAGCTTGCCTTAAGTTATGTCTCAATGAATTGGTTCAAGGCTTTAAAGGAAGAACTGATGAATTTAGCACTAAAAAAGGAGAAATTCTATCTCCACTTCAGTCAACCAGGTTCTTCTGAAGAATGTATCAGAGTTCCCAACTTGTGACCTGCCCTACAGAATTTGGACTTGCAAATTGTGTAAGCCAATTTCTATAATAAATCTCATAATATTTGCATACATATGTATCCTGCTGGTTCTGTTTCTCTGGAGAACATTAATACATTATCTGCCTGTCTATCTATCTATCTATCTATCTATCTATCTATCTATCTATCTATCTATCTATCAATGATGGTGATAATCTATATATCTATATATCTATAACCATCATCTATATATCTATAACTATCATTTCTCTACTTCCCTTTATATTTCTTTCAGTTGCTCTTTACACCAACAGCTTTCTTCTGAAGGCCAGGGAAGACAACCAAGGGCAGAGAAAACAGTTCTTTCCAATTTGTTCTATCAGCAATTTCTGTGAGAACTCTAAGGTCCAATGTGGATCACAGGCACACAATTGGAGAGGGAGAAAGGAGGCCATGTGATTTACAACCCTAAATCATGACCCAGGGTGGGGACAGAGTGGGGTCTTAGACAGAGTTCACCTTCAGAATGGGAGGAAGGATAGGCAAGATGGTGGTACAGTGATGTGCAGAATTTAGTTCATCCTCCAGAGCAGCTAGTAAAGAACCAGGAACTGTATGGAGCAACTTTTGGGGGGCCTTCAGTGACGGGACACGTATCATACACCACTCTGGAATGGGTGGAACTGCCAAGATTCCACAAAGACTTGTAAGTCTCCCAAGCTGTGGAGGCAGAGCCCCTTCTCCATGGGCATGGCAGGCTGGTTCCCCAATGGGAAAAAGACTCTAGTAGGAACAAGGAAGTTAACTCAATCAAGCCCAAACTGCAGAATCAATTAACAAATTCATACTGTTGATAACAAGTCCCAAGCACAGATAAAACAGAAGTAAGCACTTGAAACAGGAGTTTTTGCTCTGGCAGACAGGAGTTAGGACTGATTAAAAAAAAAAAAAAAGAGGATTTTTGAGTTAGGCAGCACAAAATACTGGGAAACAGTTGGGCCACAAGAAAAGGGAGCACATTGAGCCTAGGGACACACAAAGCCATGTACCAAATCTGGCTCTTGATTGAGAAACACCAGGAAGCGGGAGTTCAGCTTTGAAATGGCTTTCTCTCTCTCTCTTTCTCTCTTTTAACTTCCTGATAGCTCATTAGATAGAACTGCAAGCATTCTTATCCTTCAGCACTGCCCCAGGCAAGGGCAGAATTGAGGCATGTCTGAGACATGAAATAACTAGTCAGATGAATGAGGATAATTCCCTAAAAGGTGTGTCTTCCCCCAAGAAAAGGAGGGTGGGGCCCAACTCAAGTGGCAGACCTCCTTCAGGGAATTTAGGCCCCCAGGGCTGTAAAACAGAAAAACTTAAGCCCACTTTCTACCTCAGCCTCTGTCTCAATTACACCTGACAGGGAGAGGCTGCTGAGAATTCAAGGCACTGCATCACTTTACACTGGTGGGAAGCTGCAGACTGACAAGCACCACATGCTGGGCAGGGTAGGAAAAGCAGAGATTCTAAAGGTTTCATAGGAAAGTCTGACAATCTGCTAAATCTCACCCTAAAGGAAATTTGATACTGGTTACCCTCTCCTCCTTAGATGTGGGCCTATCTGGTCTGGGAAAATGTGACTGGGGTTGAAAATATCTGAGGAGATGTTCCTCAAAAAACAGGCACCATATAGGAAGGGCAAGAAATAGAAAAACAAGAACTGAAAAATTTGGATTGGTTAAACAGAAGCTATGCAGGAGGTCTAGAATAAGTTGAACTGAATGCCAAGAGCAGTCAGAGAACAAAGCCACTAACAGGAAAACCCTAGGTAAAAGAGTGAAAATGACCTTCAGAATAAATTAATTAAAAAAATCAAATGCCTAGACACTAGTAAAAAAATAATGAGTCATACAAGGAAAATGGAAGGTATAGCCCAGTCAAAGGAAAAAACAACATTTCAAATGAGATGCAGGAGTTGAAATTAATTAAAGGTTTTTGAACAGGTATGTAAAATCACATCAAAAATCAAATCAACAAGTTGAGAGAAGATATGGCAAAAGAGAAGAAGGATATAAAGAAGACATTGAACAAACATAAGGAAGTCAAAAGTTTGAGGAAAAACAAATGGCAGAACTTATGAGAATGAAAGGTATATAGAGAGATGAAAAAAATGGAGACCTACAACAGGAGATTTAAAGAGGCAGAAGAAAGAATTTGAATTAGAGGACAGGACATCTGAAATCCTACACAAAAAAGAATAGATAGGGGAATGAACAGAAAAATATGAGCAAGGTCTCAGGGAACTGAATGACAACATACAGCACATGAATATTTGTACTGTGGGTATGCCAGTTTGAAGGGATTATGTATACTAGAAAAGTCATGCTTTAATCCAGATCCATGGAGGCAGCTGTTTCTTTTAATCTCCATCTAAAACTACAGGTTGGAGGTTTAATTAGATTATCTCTAAGGAGATGTGACTTACCCAATTGTGGGTATTAAGCTTTCATTAGATGGAGATGTGATTCCACCCATTCCAGATAGGTCTTGATTAGCTTACTGGAATCTTTCAAAATAGGAAGCATTTTGGAGAGAGCAACACAAAAGAGCACAAGATCCATGAGAGACAAGACAGCCCAGGCAGCCAGAGACCTTTGGGATGAACACCCCTGGGAGAACTTCATGAAACAAGAAGCCTGGAGAGAAAGCTAGCAGAAGTTGCCATGCTCACCATGTGCCTTTCCAGTTGAGAGAGAAATCCTGAACTGCATTGGCCTTTTTTGAGTGAAGGTAACCTCTTTTTGGTGCCTTAATTTGGACATTTTTATTGACTTGCTTTAATTGGGACATTTTCATGGCCTTAGAACTATAAACTAGCAACTTATTAAATTTCCCTTTTTAAAAGCTTCCCAGTTCTGGTATATTTCATCCTGGCAGCTAGCAAACTAGAACAATGGGTGTCCCAGAAGAAGAGAAGTGAAAAGTTGTGGAAAGACTAATGGAGGAAATAATCACTGAAAATTTACCATCACTTGTGAAAAACATGAAATTACAGATCCAAGAAGCACAGTATACCTACAGAGAATAGATCCAAATAAACTTACTCCAAGACACTTATCAAGCAGACTGTCAAATGTCAAAAACAAAGAGAGAACTCTGAAAGCATCAAAAAGCAAAGCAATCCAAAAAAGAAAAAAAAGAAAAAAGAAAAGGAAAATAAGATAAAAAATAAAATGAAAAGTAAAGTAATCCATCATGTGCAAGGGCAACTCAATAAGATTATGTATAGATTTCTCAGCAGAAACCACATAGGCAAGAAGGCAGTGGCTTGATGTATTTAAGATTCTGAAAAAGAAAAGCTGTCAACCAAGAATTTATACCCAGCAAAACTGTCCTTCAAAAATGAGGGTGAGTGGCAGAGTTCTCACTTGCCATGCCAGAAACCAGGGTTCAATTCCCAGTGCCTGCCCATGTCAAAAAAAGAAAGTGAGGGTGAGTTTAAAATATTTTCAGACAGTCACTAAGAGAGTTTGTGATTAAGAGCCTCACAAACTCTTGTTTCTCTACAATAAACTCTAAAGGGAGCACTACAGGCAGATAGGAAAAGACAGGAGAGAGAGGCCTGGATAAGACTGTAGAAATGAAGACTATCAGTAAAGATAAAAAGAAAAAAATGAGATAAATCATATAAAGTCCAAAAGACAAAATGGTAGAAGAAAGTATTGCCTTTAGAGTAATAACTTTAACCATTAATGGATTAAATTCCTTGCACTAGTTTGAAAGGATTATGTACCCTAGAAAAGCCATGTTTAAATCCTGATTTAATCTTGTGGGAGCAACCATTTCTTTTAATCCCTATTCAGTACTATGGGTTGGAAACTTGATTAGGTTATCTCCATGGAGCTGTGACTTACCCAATTTTGGGTATTAATCTTTCAATAGAGGGAGATATGACTCCACCCATACCAGGTGGGTCTTGATTAATTTACTGGAATCCTTTAAAAGAGGAAACATTTTGAGAAAATGAAAGAGATCCACAAGAACTGCAGAGCCCACACAGCCAAAGAGTTTTGGAAATGAAGATGGAAAATGCCCTCAGGGGAGCTCCATGAAACAAGGAGCCTAGAAAGGAAGCTAGCAGACATTCTCATGTTCACCATGTTCCTTTCCAGTTGAGAGAGAAACTCTGAACTTCATTGTCCTTTCTTAAGTAAAGGTAAACTCTTGTTGGTGCCTTAATTTGGACATTTTTATAGACTTGCTTTAATTGGGACATTTTCATGGCCTTGGAACTGTAAACTAGCAACTTATTAAATTCCTCTTTTTAAAAGCTATTCTGGTTTTTGGTATATTGCATTCTGGCAGCTAGCAAACTAGAACACTCCCCAATTAAAAGACATAGACTGTCAGAATGGATTTAAAAACAGGACCCATCTATATGCTGTCTCCAAGAGACTCACTTTAGACCAAAAGACAAAAAATAGAATGAAAGTGCAAGGTTGGAAAAAGATATTTCACACAAAACAACCAGAAAAAAGCCGGAATAACTATACTAACATCTGACAAATTAGACTTCAAATGTAAAATCATTAAAAGAGATAAAGAAAGATACCATGTATTAATAAAAGGAGCAATTCATCAAGAAGACATAACAACCATAAATATTTATGGACTGAGCCAGAGTGCCCCAAAATACATGAGGCAAACACTGACAACAGTGAAGGGAGAAGTAGACACCTCTACAATTATAGCTGGAGATTTCAATAGACCACTTTCACCAATGGATAGATTATCTAGACAGAGGATCAATAAGGAAACAGAGATTTTGAATAATACAATAAACAAACTAGACTGAAAAGACATTTACAGAGCATTACACCACATAGCAGCAGGATACACATTTTTCTCAAGGGCTTATGGATCATTCTCAAGGATAGCCCACATGCTAGGTCACAAAGCAAAAAGTCTCAATAAATTTAAGAAGATTGAAATTATACAAAACACTTTCTTGGCTCATAATGAAGTGAAGTTGGATATTAATAAGAGGCAGAAGGCCAGAAAATTCACAAATATATGAAAGCTAAACAACACACTCTTAAAAAACCATTGGGTCAAGGTAGAAATTACAAGAGAAATCAGTAAATATCTCAATGCAAATGAAAATAAAAACACAACATATCAAAACTTCTGGAATGCAGCAAATGTGGTGCTGAAGGAGAAATTTACTTCTGTAAATACCTATATTAAAAAAAAAAGGGCAGGGTGGTGCAGTGGTAGCTCAGTGGCAGTATTCTCGCCTGCCATGCCAGAGACCTAGGTTCAATTCCCAGAGCCTGCCCATGAAAAAAAAAAAAGAGCAAAAATCAAGGAATTAACCGCTCAACTGGAAGAACTAGAGAAAAAACAGCAAACTAACCCCAAGGCAAACAAAAGGAAAGAAATAATGAAGATTAAAGGAGAAATAAATGAAATCAAGAATATGAAGACAATAGAGAAAACAACAGAACCAGAAGTTGGTTCTTTGAGATAATCAATAAAATCGATTGACTCTTAACTAGGCTGACAAAAAAGAGAGGGAGAGAGGATGCAAATAAATAAAATCAGAAATGGGAAAGGATACATAACCACTGACCCCATAGAAATAAAGGAGGTAATGAGAGGATACCAGGAGCAACTATATGCTAATAAACCACACAATATAGATGAAATGGACAACTTCCTAGAAAAGCATGAATAACCAACATTGACTCTAGAAGAAATAGATGACCTCAACAAACCAATCACAAGTACAGTGATTGAATCAGTCATCAAGAAGCTCCCAAAAAAGTAATGTCTAGGACCAGATGCTTCACACGTGAACTCTACCAAACATTCAAGAAAGAATTAGTACAAATCCTGCTCAAATGCTTCAAAAATATTGAAGATGAGGTAAATCTTCCTAACTCATTCTATGAAGCCAACATCACCCTAATACCAAAGCCAGACAAAGATACCACAAGGAAATAAAATTCCAATCTCTTTAATGAATATAGATGCAAAAATCCTCAAAAATATGTGCAAATCAAATCCAGCAACACATTAAAAGAATTGTACACCATGATCAAATGGGATTTATTCCAGTATGCAAGACTGGATCAACACAAGAAAAGCAATTAATGTAATAAACCACATCAATAAATCAAAGTGGAAAAACTACATGGAAACCACATGACCATTTTGATTGCTGCAGAAAAGGAATTTAACAAAATTCAACATCCTTTCTTGATGAAAACACTTCAAAGGACAGGAATAGAAGAGAACAGGGAATATACAAGAAACCCCCAGCTAACATAATCTTCAATGGGGAAAGACTGAAAGCTTGCCCTCTAAAATCAGGAACAAGACAAGGATGTCCACTGTTACCACTGTAATTCAACATTGTGCTGGAAGTTCTAGCCAGAGCAATTAGGCAAAACAATAATAAAAGTCATCTAAATTGGAAAGGAAGAATTAAAACTCTCATTGTTTGCAGATGACATGATACTATACGTCAAAAATTCCAAAAAATAGACAGCAAAGCTACTAGAGCTAATAAATGAGTACAAAAAAGTGGCAGGGTACAAGATCAACATCCAAAAATCAGTAGTGTTCTATACACTAGTAATAAGCAATCAGAGGAGGAAATCAAGGAAAAAATCCATTTACAATAGCAACCAAAAGAATAAAATATTTAGAAATACATTAAATGACGCAAAAGAAAACTACAAGAAATTGCTAAAAGAAGAATGAAAGGCCTAAATAAATGGAAGGACATACCATGTTCATGGATTGGAAGACTAAATATAGTTAAAAAGCCCCAATTGATTTATAGATTCAATGCAATACCAATTAAAATCCCAACAACTTACTTTGCAGAAATGGAAAAACTAATAGCCAAATTTCTTTGGAAGGACAAGGTGCCTTGAATAACCAAAAATATCTTGAGAAAGAAAAGTGAAGTGGGAGATCTCACACTACCTGACTTTAAATCATGTTAGAAAGCTACAGTGGTTAAAAGAGCATCATACTGGCTTAAAGATATACCGAATTGAATTGAATCAATTTGAGTGCTCAGAAACTGACTCTCTCGTCTTCAGACAATTAATTGATCTTTGATAAGGGAAACGAACCCCACTGGGTCAGAACATCCTCTTCAATAAATGGTGTTTGGGGAACTGGATATCCATATGCAAAAGAAGGAAAGAGGACTCATATTTCACACCCTATAAAAAAATTGACCCAAAATGGATCAAAGACCTAGACATTATAGCTAAGACCATAAAATTTTTAGAAAAAAGTGTAGGGAAATATCTTTTTTATCTTGTGATAGGAGGTGATTTCCTAGACCTTATTCCTAAACTGCAAGCAATGAAAAAAGAAATAGATATGTGGAATCCCCCTCAAATTAGACACTGTTGTGTATCAAAGAAGCTTATTAAGAATGTAAAAAGACAGCCTACACAGTGGGAGACAATATTTAAAAACCACATATCAGATAAGGGCTTAATATCAAGAATATATAAAGAGACTCTATAACTCATTAACAAAAAGACAAAAAACCCAATTTAAAAATGGGCAAAAAGCATGAACAGACACTTTTCAGACAAGGAAATATAAATGGCTAAGAGGCATATGAATAGATGCTCAATTTCACTGGCTATTAGAGAAATGTTAATCAAAACCACAATGAGATATCATCTTACACCCATTAATATAGCCATTACAAAAAAATTTTAAAAAGAAACAGTAAACAACAAATGCTGGAGAGGATATGGAGAAAGAGGTACATTTATTTAGTCTTGGTGGGAATGTAAAATAGTGTAACCACTCTGGAAGGCAGTTTGGCAGTTCCATAAGAAGCTAAGTACAGAATTGCCATATGATCCAGCAATCCCACTACTAGGTATATAGTCAGAGGAACTGAAGACAAGGACACAAATGCACATTTGCACACTGATGTTTATAGCAGCATTATTCACAACTGCCAAGAGATGGAAACAGCCCAAATGTCATCAAATGAGTGACTAAAACAAGCTGTCGCATATACATACAATGGAATATTATGCAAATGTGAGACAGAATAAAGTCATGAAGAATGTAATAATATGGATGAACCTTGAGGACATTATGCTAAGTGAAATAACCAGAAACAAAAGGACAAACACTGTATTGTTTCATTAATATAAAGTAACATTAATGAGTGAACTTTGAGAGCTAAAGTTAAGGACACAGGTTATCAGGAGGTAGAAAGACAATAGAGATTGAGCATTTGGTGCTGAAGGAGTAAAGAGTGTTCAACAGGACTGATTGTAAAGATCCAGAAATGGATAGCACAATGCTATCTGATGGAAGCACAACAATATAAGTATAATGAATGAAGCTGAGTGTGAATATAGTTGAGGAAGAAGGGCTAGGTGCATGTATGACACCAGAAGGAAAAAAAGAGGATAAAGATTGAGATGTATAATTTAGCAATGCCCTGACTGTACAATGATGGCAATAAAATGTGCAAGTATAAGACTGTTTTTGCATAAGGGAGAGCAAATGAATGACAACACTGCAAGGTGTTGAAAATGGGATGGTATAAAAGAAAAAAATACAATCAATGCAAATAGGATCTATTGTTAACAGTAACATTGTAATACATTTCCATTGAATGTAACAAAGGCAGTATGTCAAACTAAATGTCAGTTAAGTGGGGAATATGGGAGAGGGGCACAGAATTCTTTGCAGGAGTTGGGGGGGGGGAAGAAATGTCCTCATATAGATTGTGGTGGTGAAGGTATGGCTATGTGATTACACCAGTAACCACTGATTTTTCACATAAGTTGGATTATAAGATGTGTGAATGAAACTGTTTAAAAATGAACAGAGAGATACAAGTGCTGTTGCTAGGTAAATACTTGGAGGAACTGAGAGTGGGGACACAAATGGATACTCGAATACTGGTGTTTACAGAAGCAGTGTTTGTGGCCTTAGGGTATATCAACTGAGGGGTGGAGGGGGAAATATGATGTGTACATACAATGGACTAGTGAGCAGCTGCAAGAAGGAATGACCATTGTGAGGTATGCAATTAGGTGACTGAAACTTGAGGACACTATGTTGATTGAAATGTCAGAAACAAAAACAAATATTATCATGCTTCACTCATATGGACTAACTATAACATGCAAACTTGGAGAATTGAAGTTGAGAGCATGGGTTATCAAGTGGGACCTATTGTAAAGGTTCCTAGTTTATAAGCTTTTACAGCACTCACATCTATTCCAGAGTTGTAACTGTTATTTCTAAATTCTGAGATTCTGAACTCGATGGTCATGAACTGATTGCTCCCTGGAACTTCAGGTATTTGTGTGATACCAGGGACTCAGACTTAGAGCTCTGAAGCTATGAAAGTCAGAATTACTCCATAAAGCAACTGTTTAATAAGTTGAAAAAGTGATCAGACTTTGACTAGAGATATGAATGAAACTGATCTGGATAGGACTAAGGTAAATCAGAATACAGGGTAAAGGATGATATGGTCTGTACTTTAAAACTTCAACTTGTATGTAAGAACAAAGGAGGAGATATTTATTTGGTGCAAAATTTATATTTTTGGAAACTCACTTGTATGGTCAGTTTACTTGAACACCATAATTATATGGAGTCTTGAATCAGGAGTGAGAGCTTGTTGATTTGCACAGATTAGTTTAATGCCCCTAATACATCCCAGAGTAATTTGGGTAAAGAATAAAAAAGTATTTGTAAAGTCCCCTTGAGGGGCTGGGAAGAAAGGAGGAAATATTAAATTTCCCCACCAGGGGAATACTTGATAGTCTTATAAGCATTGGAGACAATCAATTCAATAGGCTTACCCTCAATCTTGAGGCTCACCTCTATGAAACTTATAACTTATTCCAGCAAAGGATCAGCTAAACCTATTTATAATTATGCCTAAAAGCCACCCCCCTGAGAATCTCTTTTGTTGCTCAAGTGTAAATCTCTCTGGCAACATGGGAGATGACTCCCCAGGATGAGCTGGGTCCTGGCATCATGGAATTGAGAAAGCCTTCTTGACCAAAAGGAGGAAGAGAGAAATGAGATAAAATAAAGTTTCAGTGGCTGGGAGATTTCAAACAGAGCTGAAAGTTGTTCGAGTTTGCTAGCTGCTGGAATGTGATACGCCAGAAACAGAATGGCTTTTAAGAAGGAGAATTTAATAAGTTGTTAGTTAACAGTTCTAAGGATGAGATAATGTCCCAACTAAACAAATCTACAGAAATGTCCAATCTAAGGCATCCAGGGAAAGATACCTTGGTTCAAGAAGGCCAATGACCTTCACAGTCTCTCTCAGCTGGAAGGGCGAATGGTGAAGTCTGCTAGCTTTCTCTTCTTGCTTCTTGTTTCATGAAGCTCCCCAGGAGGAGTTTTTCTTCTTCATCTCCAAAAGTCCCTGGCTGGTGGACTCTCTGCTTCATGGCTCTGTGGTGTTCTCTGCACTCTCAGAATCTCATGGCTTTCTCTCTTGCTGTTTTCTAGCTTTTTCCAAAGTGCTTCTTCTTTTAGACAATTCCAATAAAACCAATCAAAGCCCATTTGGAATGGGTGGAGACACATCTCCACCTAATCAAGTTTAATACCCACACTTGATTGAGTCACATCTCCATGGGATAAGCTAATTAAAGTTTCTGACATACAAGTACTGAAAAGGAATTAGAAGAAACTGTTACTCCCACAATGTTGATTAGGATTAAAACATGGCTTTTCTAGGGTAATAAACCTTTTCAAACCAGCACAAGAGGTAATCCTGGAGGTTATTCTTACATATTATAGAGATATATATCCCTCTTTAGTTTATGGTATGTTGGAGTGGCTAGAGGAAATTACCTGAAAGTGTTGAAGTGTGCCTTGATTCTTGAAGATGATTGTATAAGTATATAGCTTTTACAATGTAACTGTGTAACTGTGAAAACCTTGTGGCTGATGCGCTGTATATCCAAGAGATGGACAGATGAGTAAAAAAATAAGAACAATAATTAAATAAATAATGGGGGGTGTATTAATTTGCTAAGTTGCCAGAATATAATATACCAGAAATGAAACAGTTTTTAAAAAGAGAATTTAATAAGTTACAAGTTTACTGTCCTAGTGCTGAGAAAATTTCCAAACTAAGGCACCAACAAGAGGTTACCCTCTCAAGAAAGGCTGATGCCATCCAAAAAGGTACATGACTGGCATATGCTTGTCTTTTGCTCTTGGGCTCCATTGCTGTCTGCCTCTGTTTCCTGCAGGGATTCCTCACTTAGTGTCTGTGGGTCTTCACTTAGCTCTTCTGGAACACAACTCTGGATTCTGGCTTGCTTAGCATCTCATGGTAAGGCACATGGCAATGTCTGCTGGGCCCCACATATCCAAACATCTGGGTCTCATGTTAACTCTGTCAGCTCTGAAGCAACTGTTCTCCAAATGTCTGCATCTGCTCTGTTGTTTCTTGAAATGTTTCTCCTTTTAAAGGACTCTAATAAATTAATCAAGATCCATCTTGAATGAGTGGAGTCACATCTCCATCTAATCAAGAGGTAATACCCACAGTTTGGATATGTCATCTCTATGGAGATAATCCAATAAAAAATTTCCGCCCTAAACTACTGAATTAGGGTTAAAAGAAATGGCTTTCCCCAAGATTGGATCAGGATTCAAACATGGCTTTTCTGGGGTACATAGAGTCAAACTGGCACAAGGGGGATAAGGGGTGAAAAAAAAAATTTAAGTAGATTGCAATACTAGTAGTCAATGAGAGAGAGGGTGTAAGGGGCATGGGATGTATGGATTCTTCTTTTATCTTTCTATTTCTTTTTCTGGAGTTATGCAAATGTTCCAAAAATGATCATAGTGATGAATATATAACTATGTGATGATATTGTGAGCAATTGATTGTATACTTTGGATGGGCTATACGGTGCTTGAAGATACATCAATAAAAAAATTTTTAAAAAACCATCAGAAGAAGAAGGTAAAAAAAAGTTATACAAAAACTATAGCTACTATAATCTATGCTTCATAAAGTCACCATTTCATAATATAATTCTAATAGACTTAAACAATGATAAATGTATGGAAAAAGTTTTTACAGTAAATATTGGATAAGTACATAAAGAAATAATAGTTTTAAAGAAAACTTTGCTCATAATAGCCAAAGAATTTAAAACAATCTATTAGGGGCTTGGTTAAATTTTACTTGATTCATAAATGGTTTTGCATTTATTTCAAACAGAAAGTTATTACCAAGAGGAGAAAAGCACATTTAAAATGTATATATAGTAAGTCTCTATTTTCATTTTAAAATGCATTTTCTTGCCTGGAACACAGATATTTGTGGATAACAAAAATAGGGAAGTATATGCAACAAAATGTTATTAGGAGTTACTATGGCTGGGAAGAGATGAATGATAAATGATTTTTTTCTTTTTTCCTATTTTGTTATCCTACCAAAACTGTATAAAACAACACTTAAATCCTACACAACTCAAAGTTATATGCATTAATCTTTAGTTACAAATACTAATCCCTTCCAAACTAGCATGGTGGCTGGTGGCAGTTGGTTTTACAGGTGGGTAGCAACAGTGGAACAGTCTTATTCCATGGCTTACCTAGTTACATGAGCTAACAGACCTGGCTAATAAAGAAACTTTTTGCCAAAAACCTTAGTGTGCTTCATCTGACCTGCAGGAAACATTTTGAATGCCAAGCTGTTTCTCAATGTGTGGATCTTGGTCCCCATGTTTCAGAATCACTTGAGAAGTTTGTTATGACGCAGACTCACTGATCGGATTCCAGACTTTCTGATTAAGAAATTTAGGGAGTGGGCCTAGGAATTGGCATTTTCAGTAAGTTCCCCAGGGGATTTTAATGAACACTGAAGCTTGAGAACCCCTGTTCTAGAGATGGTGCAGAAGGCACAGCGTGAGAAGACAAGCAAACATGCAACTGAGAGACCTGCCATACAAACCAGGGCTTTTGTTTTACAATTATGATTAGTAGTACAGTTGCTTTGCTGAGCATTTTGACTATGAACATTAATCTGAAAATTATAAATTTGTCACTAAACTTACTTTGATACAAAAAATAGCAGTGTAGTTTTATTAAATACAGGACTCAACAATTTTTCCCTAGTGGAATGCAACCCAAATTCTTAGGGTTCAAAATTCATAAAATTCACAAAATTTCACAATATAAAATCCATTCTAGGATCACATCTGTGTTGTTAGGAAAAATAAGTACTTCCTTCTCAGGGTATGCACTTTTACAATCAGAAAATTCCATTAAGGTGATTTTCTAAATTATTTAAAATATAATTTTATATACCAAATCTCAATTTGCATATTAACTTTTGGAGGACCTACAATTTTAGATGTTTCCCATTATCCTAAAATTTTAGCAGAATAATAATTAAATGAAGAAATAAAAAAGTAAGGTGAATATTTAACCCTGCTTCAATTTCCCATCTAGCTAATAAATGTTTGCAAATATTTTAATGGAAAGCAGTGAATGATAAAGGAGACATTTGAATGGAAAGTTTTGTTTAATAGAATAAAATGAGCTCAGCTAAATTCTAGATCCTTAATATAAGGATACTGAATAATTTTCCAGAAGCAGAAGCAAAAAGCTTTATCACCTGCTGTTCTACTTTGCTAGCTGCCAGAATGCAATATATTAGAAACAGAATGGCTTTTAAAAAGGGAAATTTAATAAGTTGCTAGTTTACAGCTCTAAGGCCGAGAAAATGTCCCAATTAAAACAAGTCTACAGAAATGTCCAATCAAAGGCATCCAGGGAAAGATACCTTAGTTCAAGAAGGCCAATGAAGTTCTGGGTTGCTCTCTCAAGTGAGAAGGCACATGGTGAACATAGTCAGAATTTCTCTCTTGTCTGGAAAGACACATGGTGAACATGGTCAGCTTTCCTCTCTCATCTGGAAGGGCACATGGCGAGCACGGCGTCATCTGCTAGCTTCTTCTCCTGGCTTCCCGTCTCAGGAAGCTCCCTGAGAGGTATGTTCCTTCTTCATCGCCAAAGGTCGCTGGCTGGTGGACTCTGCTTCTCGTGGCTATGTCGTTCTGTTCTGCTCTCTGAATCTCATTCCCCAAAATATTTCCTCTTTTATAGGACTTCAGAAACTAATCAAGACCCACCCAAATGGGTGGAGACATGTCGTCACCAAATCAGTTTAACAACCACTCTTGATTAAATCACATCTCCAGGGAGATGATCTGATTACAGTTTCAAACATACAATATTGATTAGGGATTATTCTGCCTTTATGAAATGGGATTTAGATTAAAACATGGCTTTTCTAGGGGGCATACATCCTTTCAAACCATACACACCTGCTATAAGTACTTTTAAAGTACTAGGAAATACAGTATAAAGGGACTCAGGAAGAATAGATCAATTAAATTACCTATTTAGTTATTTTATTTCCTTCTTTAGTTTCTATTGTCCTAACAATTGAACGAAAGCCTTAATAGGAGAGCTTTACTGCACCAGATTTCAGTTACACAGCACATAACTTATTTCTTAAGTTACATAGTACTCAACTTATTAATATGATGTAACATTTTTCTTAGAGTAATTTTTTCTAACAGTAATTTTTCTTTATAGTTATCCAAAAATGGCTCAATTTCCAGTTGAAAGAAAAATTATAATAGGAATTAAAGCTTTCAAATTGTTTTATGAAAGGAAAAAGGAGAGCCTTTCTGCCTAAAAGGAAACTATCAGAATAAATCAGATCAACTATTCATATCAAGAGGCTAATACCTGAGGAGGACATTTATTGGGCACCCAGCATCTGTAAGCTCTTCTTATGTTTGTGTAGTCTGCCACTGGTGGTTTGGATGGGAGTCAGGGTCCTATTTCCCACCAAAAAGGCCGGGCACTTGCTCCTATTGATTCCTGGCAGCTGGAGCATATGATCTAAGAAGTGCTTATTGGATGCTCCTGCCCGTGACTTTTATCCTGAAATGAATGGACGCAGGGAGTTTAGAAACTGTCCTGGTGATGGAGGTGGCAGCAGATTTAGGGTCTGCAGCTGTGGGTAGCAGTGCTAACAGCCAGTTTCCAGTGCCCAGCAACATGGAAGCAACCTCCTAACCAAACGCCTCACATGAAGATATTCAGCTGTAGTCCGATCTGCCTCGTATCAGTTGCTTTCTGTCAATTTTCCAAGCCTGTTCTCTGGCTTTTCCATCAATTTTGTGAGCTTGTCTTACCTTCTTTTAATGCTTATGGTCACAAGAATTGGCAACCAAGAAACCTGACTATTGCAATTCTCTTCTCTAGAAAGCTTCAAGGGAAATTGTGATATTTTATAAAGGAGTTGTAGAACAAGTGGGGTTACTTTGATATATGACTAAGCCTGGATTAATCTCAGAACATGACTTCTGTACTTTTATATCAGTTATCCCAAATCCAAATGCCTACAGAGGTCAGGCAGATCAGATAATTAGTGAACAAGCAGATTGCATTTTTTTTTGGACTATATTCTACATTTAAGCTACATGTTCAACATATACAACTACTTCACTTCTACAAAGAAATATGCTGGTTTCCAATATTCTTGTCGCACATAACCCTCTCAGGTTACCTATAATTACCCACTTGTGATAGAGATTTGAGTCCAAGAAATATTTCACTTCCCTCTTAACCTTACTATAGGAAACACAATTTTTCAAGTGTGATGCTAAATGGTAACTGCTTCTCAGCCCAAGGGTCAGGGATACAATATGAGTTTTGGGGACTGTGACAAATTAGAGTTTGTTCCACCAGCCTCTATTCTACTCTGGCAGATTATTCATTCCCACGCATGTGGCAATTAAAGTCCCAGTGTGTCCAGATCGTCTAGCTTTTTCAGATCAAGCTGAAAATCTGGATTTTTATAGGAAATTTTCAATTTTTAAATGTAGGCAACAAATAAACAGTATAATGCAATTTTTAAGAAAGCATAGCTAAAATGTGAGTTGCTTCTCTTATTATCTCTGATACTTGCACTACAGATACAGTGAGATTACAGTTCTTAGAAATTTTTGCATTTCCTTAGAAACAAGGCATTTGTAGCATCATGACACTGTGGAAAGAGTGGAAGAGCGGAATCTTAAGAACTGAATGCAGGTATCATTTAGTTGCATCGTTTAGTAGAGAAAATCACTTAACTTCCTGTATCCTGAACTTCTGCGGTCAAAACTCTCTTGCTAATAATAACTAACATTTAGTGAGCCTTTATTCTGTGCCAGGCACTATGCTGGGCAGTTTATATGACTTGTCTCATTGAATCCTCCAGCAGTTTGTTGAGGTAGTTAACTGTTTTAGTTATGATTGCATTTGTCTACCAATGACAGAAAACCTGACACATGATGTCTTAAGCTACCATGAAGTTTATTTCACTAACATAAAAGGACATTGGAGGTGGATAATCCTGGGCTGGTCCAGCTGCTCCAGCAAGTAACTCAGAGAAGACTTAGGATCTTTCTCGCTTTCTCTTCTGTCATTATTAGCATGTCAATTCTCTGTGCTCATATTATGGCTGCTGCACTTTCAGGTATCATGCCTACTTTCAAAGCAGAGAAAAGAAGATGTTATGAGTTGAACAATGTCCCCCAAAAAGACATGTTCATATCCTAACCCCTGGTCCTGTGAATGTCACCTTATTTCAAAAGAGGGTCTTTAAAGATGTTATTAGTTAAGATGAGGCCAAACTGGAGGGTGGTCCTGAGTCCAATATGACTTATGAGGACTGGTGTCCTTATAAGAAAGGGGGAATTTGGACTCAGAGACACACACCCAGGGGAGAATGTTTTGTGATGACAGACACCCAAGGATTGCTGACAAACCACCAGAAATTAGAAAGAGGCTTCCATTTCAGACTTCCCCCCTCCAGAACAGCAGAACAATAAATTTCTGTTGTTTTAAGCCATACAATCTGCAGAACTTTGTTACAACAGCCCTAGCAAACTAAAACAGAAGGGAAGACTAAGGAGGAAAAGGCAATGAATGAGTCACAATGAGTCTGTTCCTACTTAGTAGAAAAGCAATTCTTTCTCAGAAGACTGCCCCAGTAGACATTTGTTTTCATCTATTGGTCAGAACTAGGGCTTCATCCTCAGCTACAAGGAAAGCTGGATAGGTGAATATTTTTGAAAGGGCACAATGCTGCCTTAAACAAAAATAAGGTTCTTTTAGTAAGGAAGATGCTTACATTGAATAACAGGCAGAATGGTGTCTGCCGCAGTATCATCAAGATCAAAATAAATATATAGAAAAGGAAATGGAAATGAAACATAGGAGGCTGAGGGACTTGCTAAAGATTCCACAGCTAAGAAATGAAAACCTGGTGTGCCAGTTTGAAAGTATTATGTACCCTAGAAAATCCACGTTTTAATCCTGATCCAATCTTGAGGGAGTAACCATTTCTTTTAATCCTGATTCAATACTGTAGGCTGGAAACTTTTGATTAGATGATCTCCATGGAGATGTGACACACCCAACTGTGGCTGTGATCTTTGGATTAGATGGACATGTGACTACCCACTCCAGGTGGGTTTTCATTAGTTTACTGGAATCCTTTAAAACATGAAACATTTTGGACAGAGCGAGAAACAACAGAAGCCTCAGAACCAACAGACACTTCGCAGCAGAGCTGACACAGATACAGACACATGATGAACAGAGACACAGAAGTTTGGAGATGCTTGGAGCCTACCAGCCATCATCATGAGATGTTAAGCAAGCCAGAACCTGGAGAGAGCCAAGGGAAGCCAAGAGATGAAAGCCAGCCCTGGAGAAGCAAAGTGAGGAACCCCCACAGAAACAGAGGCTGAAATCAAAGAGCCCAGGAGCAAGGGGCCAACGGGTCCAGCTATGTGACTTCTCAGATGGCAGGGGTATTCCTGACCCATTGGCTTTTTTTGAATTAACTATCTTTCCCTGGATGCCTTAGTCAGGACATTTTTCATAGGCTTAGAACTATAAACTTGTAACTTATTAAATTCCCGTTTTTTAAAGCCATTCCAGGTCTGGTATATCACATCCTGGCAGCTTGCAAACTAGAATTTGTGGGATATGAACCCAGAATAATCTAAGTCTAGCATTCAAAGTCCTAACCAGTACACTGTCACTATCTAATCTACTGCCAATCTTGACAGTGAAAATCAAATAACAGAGAGAAGTTGCTTTATCTGAGTGCTTGCTTTGAAGCAGGTATTGAATTGAGTACTTCGTATTCATTTTATCACTTAATCCTAACAGCAACCTATGACGCTGGAATCATTTCTGCCATTTTAAAGTTGAAGAACTTGAATCCTGGAGAAGATAAGTGACTCACTCAAACTCACTCAGTTGTAAGTGAAGATACTGATCCAGACTTCTGACCACAAAACCTGTGCTTTATCCATGATGCCAGCCTGAGCTCTGTAAGGCAATGGAGTTTTGCATGTGGAGTGTGACACCATAAATGAATGAATATTGGAATTTTTCTCACTAATTAATAAATTAACTAATCAAATGTTTCTGTTACCAAATACAGTGCCAGTTAGTAATCCAAGAGTGGCAATTCAAAGACAAAAACGATAAGATTCCTGCTTTCAAGAATCTTATAACCTTGCAACAGGAGATAAACAAGTGAATGACTAAATATGAGAAAAAATATGAATGTGTCAGTCTTGAATCTTGTATAAATACTGATTAAGTATAAGAGAAAATGAGTTTGACCAATTAATTATCATCAAGGTTTAATATAACTCTTTATACAGAATAATAGCTAACTGTAAAGCAACTGATGAAATACAAAAACAAGTCTCAATATCTTATTTCAAGTTTTGCTTGAAAGATGCTTTCCAACATACTGATATACCAACATATTCTATACATCAACAGATAGAATATAAAAGTAGGATCAAACATTCCCACGAAGCAGGGGGGGCAAATCATGACAGACTACTGTGGTCACAACTAAAGCTTGCATCTACTGTGCAAAGTATAAGCCTTAAAAAACACGAAATTTTATTTTCAAAGAAAGAGTATCAGCAAAGAACACGGTCTCTATGATTATGCATACACAGGTGTGAGTTAATACTACATTAAGGAAGGAGTGGTAACTGGTAATATCTCAGGACAGAGAAATGAAAATGTTCAATGGAAAATAAAACAACATCAATTAGAAAAGAGAAAGGGAAGGCAAAGTAAAGGCCATTTGCCATCATCTAACCTCTGTAGCTGCTCAGTTATATCTGTTCTGGATTATCAGAATTCTCTGGCCATGTTCATAAGAAAAATATGTTGAATCTTCAAGAATTTGTGATCTATGCAATTTAAGTGCTTTTGATTAATACCTCAACATTTCTGGGTTAATATTAGCACAAATGGCATAAAAGCATATCAGCTTTTCTGTTAACTACCAATCTGATGGTGTTTCTCAATTTGATCTATCCAAAGCTAACGTGCAATTTCCTAGGAATTCTCTTATTGTCCCCCTATGATCAGAAGGAAGAATCTAGGATTTGCCTTCATATCTTGAGTTGTATATAAAAGTACTTTACATTCACCTTCTCACTTAATCCTAATTGCAACCCTATAAAGTGCTAAATTGGTATGAGAAAAAACTTCTCATTGTAAATAATGTTTTGGCACTATATTATCATGAGCTGTGACATATTTGAGATTTCATTCTTCTTGCAAGCTAATAAATTAGCCTGTAACAGTTTCTTGGACACTGGCAGAAGTCACAAAACTCCTGGATCAGAGACAAAGTACTTTACTACTCACAGCACAGCCAGCAACATAGGCATCAGCATATTTGTATCAGTTCCTTTTGCCCTCAAGTTCCATAGGATGGATCCAGATGATATCTACAAACCCAATGGGTTATATTGCAAAGGAGGAGTCCAGGACCAGTGGCCCAGACTTCTTGAACTAATAGCAAACATTGTGGCAAGCAGCAGACAAGCCTGTCCCCTTTCCCCAAATAGTGAGCAGTTATACTGCAGCCCTGATACAGTTAGTCTATGTGACTAGCTAGTCTATGTGACTAGCTACATAAATTGCTCAGTATCAAAAGACAGATAATCTTTGCAATCCGGCATAACCAGTAAGAAAGTGTAGGGATCCTCGGGGTCCATGATTACCTTATTTTCTAACAATCCACTCGGGGCTACATATTCTTAAAGTACTCAACATTTCACATGAATATGACTCTTTTGGCCACTCTGGTTAATCTAACAGAGGTTTCATTCAATTTGCCTCATATAGCACTATCCACAAGACTCCAAGTTGCAGGGTAAACTCATTCATGTCCCCCAGATTCCTGAAATCCCATAAACCATCAGGGTCTACCTTAGAAAGTTAGGGGCTTTCTTCTTAAGTCTCTGTATTGACCTTTTTACTTGGCCTGAGGTATTAATCCAGGTTCAGTAGGATGTATTTGTACAGATGTGATCATACAGAATCTTCCTTGACCCTTGTGTGAAGTCTAGGGCAATTCTATCATCAATAACAACTCTGACCAGTGAGCTGAGGCTGACCTGTATGTCCTCTAAGGCTGATCACTTCAGCTAAAGTCAGGGACAAACCTTTTCAAAATGAATGACTCCGACCACAGGGATAACCAACCATAGAGTATATATAAATGAGTGAGTGAGTTGTCACTCTGGAAAGTTACCCCAATTAATCAAGGTTGATCTCTGCAGGCATTTAAGGCTAAGTCATCTATTGGTGGTGTCTCAAACATCTGAAGGTCTCTTATGACCACACCTAGTGTGCAAATTACTGTGATCTCCGAAGCAGAGAAGTTAATGCCTGGCTTCCACCACTACAAAAATATAACCCTTACTGACTAAAATTGTTGGGGCCCCCTGTTTTAGTTTCCTGTGCTGCTCACGTGAATATCGTGTAGTGGGTTGGTTTAAACAATGAGAATATATTAGCTCATGGTTTGGAGGCTAGGAAAAAGTCCAAAACAAGGTGGCAACAAAGCAATGTTTTCTTCCCAAACGCTGGCATTCTGAAGCTGGCTGTTGGCGATCCTTGGTCCTGGGCTCCTCTGACACATGGCAATGTACTTGGTGACCTCACCTGGCCTCTCCCTTCACTTCAGCATTCCACTGATTTCAACTTCTGTCTACTCCCCATGTGGCTTACTATCCTATCCTTCTGAACTTCATTCTGCTTATAAACGACTCCAATGATAGTATTAAGACCACCCTGATTGGATTGGGCCACACCTTAACTGAAGTAACCTCATCAAAAAATCCTACTTACAATGGGTTCACACCAACAGGAATGGATTACATTCAATGACATGTTTTTCTGGGGCACATAGCTCCAAAAATCACCCCTCTTCTCACGTATGACCTACACCATTCTGTGGGGCTCAGGGTGACAGTGCCTCAAAGTCCCATCTGAAGGAAAGTTAAAACAACTAGGGCACCAAGTAGGTTCAGGCATTTGTCTTCCAACCTATTTCCAGGACTTGGCCTGCAGCTACTTTCCCAATTCCTCCTCATTAAATGGCAATAAAGTGGAGGGCCATTTATTTACCAACTGACCATAAAATCTAGTCAACATGTTTTCTACAAATTCCCATGGACTTCCCTCAAGTCCTGTTAATTGGCCAAGAAGGCCCTGGTCTTTCTTATTTAAGAAAGCCATGTCTTCAGCATCCTATCTTCATCACCAAAAACCATCAAGAAATGTGAAGGGACTAAGATTTATGCTATTTGCATGCTAAAAAATTAGCCAATTTAAATTTCCTGATCCTGGTATAAGAACAAGACTCCTATGCCAAAGACAAAGGATAATTTGTTACTCACAGCAATTGTAGTGGCTAGAGTATCAGCATTAATTTTTTGTGCTGGTGCTAGTGCCTTACAGGCCACCATGAAGAGGGCTAGATAATGTCTGCACTCACAGTGAATTGTACAAGAAAGGAACTCTGAGTTTAGGGAACCAGAATCTTTTATAATGTGTAGTAAGTATAATTCCCTTTGCTCTGGTGGACATCATTATCTCTATCAGTTTGCTTTACAAACATCCTTGAAAGGGTGGTTTGAATAAAGGACAGTCAGTACCTCTGCTCTCAAAATGATCAGAACTTCATGTACAGTTGCTACCTAATAGAATCCTGTTTCTTATAGAAATTACCAGAAGCCACTACTAATTCATATTTTGTATGACTTAGGATTGTATTCCGCTTCATACAACAAAATTCTAATTATAGTGTTTAACCAAATGTAGTAGTTTTTCTTCTTTTTATTTTTCTTACATGTCACCAGGAGTCTAGAGGTGGCATCCCAAGTCTACCACAGCTATAAATGAAGATATAGAGGACTCAGGTTCCTGTCTTTCTATTCCACCACCCTCACCATGTAACTTTCTGCCCATAGTCACAACATGCATCTTCCACATCCACAGAGCACCCATAGTGCAGAAGGGAAAAAAAGGACAAAGGGCAAAGCACAAACACCATACTCATCAGAAAAAGAAAGACTTCTTCTGAAGTTTCATTTCATAGACTTTTCCTCATATCTCATTGGCCAGAATTGTCTATTTCATTTAACAGGATACACTGCCACTCTCAAATCAAGTTGTTTGAAGGAGACAATGGTTATTGGTTAAGCATTGTGCAGTGATTGCCACATATATTAATCAATGAAATGTTGGGTCATTCTATAGCCAAAGCTAATTATTTGTGTGGCACAATAAAAATAAGTCTGCCCCAGGGATGTGTACCTTCCTGGCAACGTGGGACAGAGATCCTGGAATGAGCTGAGACTCAGCATCAAGAGACTGAGAAAAACCCTAGAATGAGCTGAGAATTAACATCAAGGGATTGAGAGAACCTTCTCGACCAAAGGGGGAAGAGTGAAATGAGACTAAGTGTCAATGGCTGAGAGATTCCAAACAGAGTCGAGAG
>PVIY010035374.1:0-16701 GCA_004026745.1 Myrmecophaga tridactyla
GGGGTCCTTCATGAAATGGGCGCCCTGGGGGTGGGGATAGGGAGGGAGCTGGGGGTGGTGTTGGCAGAGGAGGGGGAGCTACTGAGGGTGGGGGTGGGGGTGGGGGTGTGGGGGTGTGGAGGAGGGTAGGGATGGGGAGAGCTGGAGGCTCTGGACAGCCCTCCCCGCGCCTCCTGGGGGCAGAGTGGTGAAGGAAGTGAAGGGGGCTCCGGGCAAGGGGCTCCCCTTGCAGGCATTTGGCTTCCACCCTGGCTCCTGGGTCTCCCCCTGAGGCACACGTCTTCCTGCCCCACCTTTGGGCTCCAAATTCCTTCACTTCCTCATTCAGCAAAGCAGCAAGGAACCCCTGTCCCGAGAGCACCTGAGACCTGGAGATGGGTCAGAGGGTTTCAGCGCCCCTGACCCCTGCGCCCTGAGGCCAGGGCTGGTCAAGCAGGGACCTGGCTTGGCTCCGGCCCTCCTAGCCCCCCAGGGTCCCCAGGAGCACCCCCTGGCAGCCCCGTGCCCTCCTATTCTCTGCTTCTGAGTTTCCCTGCTCAGCCCCCCACGGGCTTAGAAGGAGGGTGCCCACCCTTCTGGGCTCCTCAGCACAGGTGCTGGACCCCCCCCCCCCCCCCCCCATTCTGTTCTCACCTCCCCTCCCCCACTCCCTGCCTGCGGACCTTTGTTCCTGGCTGGGATGCACCTGGGTGGCTTTGGTCTGCCCTGAAACCAGCTGAGCCACTGCAGGACTGGTGCGGCGAGGGACCCCCCACCCCGGTGGGTGCCGCACTGGGAGCCTGGGAGCCACCCAGGACACCCTGAGGTGCTTTCCCAGCTCTTTCCAAGGGGAAAGTCACGCCCGCTTCCCGGGCTCTGGGGCTGGGGAAGTGGGAGCTCCCTGGGACTCACGCAGGAGGAAGTGACCCCGTGCCGCCCACGGCCACCGCAAAGCCACAGAGCAAGCCTGGCCACCCCCACCCCCTGATCCCCCAGCTCAGAACCTTGGGGAAAGGTGCTCCGTTCTGGGATGGGGTTGAGGCAAGCAGCTTCCCCTCCAGGGACCCGATGCCTCTGCGTTGCTATCTGTGCAGATGGGGAAACTGAGGCCCAGGGGGAAGTGACTGACCTCTGCAGCCCCTTCTGTCAGGGCTTGTCCCTCCTCACCCACCTGAGAGTGGCCTGAATCCCAGAAGAGTGCAGGCCGGGGCCCTCCATCCCTTCTGCCAGCACCGGCCCTCCTGGGACCCAAGTAACACCAGGTCCCCCTTCCCCACTTAACAGGGCCTGGTGGGAGGGTGCCGTTCTTGGGGTGGGGACAGGGCTGGGGACAGGCCTGGGTGCACTGTCCTGAAGTGTGGGGCGGGGCTGGGTGTGGATCTGCAGCTCCGGCAGCATGGGGCTGGGGTCTGCCAGGCGCTTCCCTCAGTGCCTCCCTCCTCCCGGGCTGCAGCTGCAGACCCCCCCCCCACCCCCCCCGGCATGGCCTGGTGGGGCCACCTGGGGCCGCGGCGGTGCCTGGAAGCTGTGCTCGTCCCGGTCCTGGGTTGAAGGGCTGGCTGACCCGAGAGGATGAGCTGTGGGCGGCCTGAAGCTGTAGGAGGCGGCACGGTCCCCCCAGGTCTCCCCCTGGTCCCAGCGGCCCCTCCTGCCCCAAGCCCAGGTGAAGAGGACGCCCTCCCAGGAAGGGCAGCGGCACCTTGTGGGGCTCTGGCAGGGCTCATCTTGTCTCGGGATCGGCCGGCTGCTGCGGCCCCCGTCCCAGCTTACAGGGCGTGCTCAGGTCTGGCCGGCGGCTGAGGAGCCAGACCTCACCTGGCCGAGCCTTTGGGGACCCTGCGCCCTGGGCTCGGAAGCTGGGGCCACACCAGGCATGGGGAAGGCCACCCCTCATGTTGGGTGCTCAGCTGGGAGCGCAAATGCCCGCGGCAGTGGACATGCGGGGGTGGCCTGAGCCCGTGGGCCCATGGCTCAAGCACCAACAAACACCATGCGACTGCCTCCCCCCCTAGGGGCTTGTTTGGGGGTACAGCTAGGGGGGCGCAGGGGCCCCCGCTCCCAGGGGCGGTGCTGGTGCTCTTTCTGGGGTCCCCCTGAGCTGGGCTGCAGCTGTGAGGGGGGCTGGGGGCGGGCCCCGGGTTCCAGGTGGGTGTTGCCAGGACAGGGAGCCCAATGTGCTCCTCCAGTACAGTATGGAGGAGAGGAGAGAGGAGGGGCGGGCAGCGGAGTGGGCGGCCCTGTGGCGTAGGGCAGCACTGGGAGTGGGGAGAGGCCGGCCTGGGTAAAGCGGGGGAGCGCCTCGGGGGACCCACGAGTGCCAGCGGCCATGGCATCACTGCACGGCGCAGTGACAGAGGACAAGCCGCACGTCCGGGTCCCCTGCCTCACACCTGTGCCAGGGGCTGGCCAGCAGCAGCACCCCCACGGCCTGTGGGGGAAGGGCAGAGAGCTCCCCCGGCCACCCGGGATTCGCGGTGGGGAGAGGCCGCCCATGGGGCCGCAGTGACTGTGCCCCTCCCCAAGGCTTCGACCGGCCCTCTGTGCACAGCCCCAGGCCTGGTGACCTTGGCCGGAACGGAAAGAGGCAGAATGGCGGGCCAGGGCCTTCCACTGGACGGCGAAGCTGCACCCTCCATCCCTGGTATAAAATTAATAAGCACCTACGATGCTACCTCCAGCCGTGGGGGCCAGGCCAGCTTGGCTGCAGCAGAGAACAAGGGCGGGCCCAGGGAATGGCCCTGTGAGGCGCTGCGAGGATGACACCCCGTGAACAGTGGCCCCGTGAACAGTGGCCCCGTGAACAGTGGCAGGGTGACACTCCCAGCAGGCAACACGAGGCCGGGGCCACCGGGGAGGGGCTGAGCGAGCTGGCCTGGGCCGCCCCTTCCGTCAGGTCCACGGTGCCCCTGGGTGGCTCCACACGCCAGGGCCCAGCCTAGGTTTACAAGCTCTCGGCCCGAAGTGGCCGCAGGGGACCTCTCGGGGGTCCCCTCCTAGTGTCCTGGGGGTCCGCAGAGACCAAGCACAGCTGTGCTCCGGAAGCAACGGGGCTGGACCCCATGTCGCAGGCTGAAGTGTCAGCGCAGCGCCTTAGGCTCCGGCTGCACAGGGCATAGGGTCCTGGGGTGGCTGCCCACCGCTGTGCTGCTTGGGGAGGGTGGGCACCGGCTCCCAGCCTCTGCACCCAGGCCCTGGGCCGTGCGACCCTCGCCGGGAGCTAAGGCACTTTCTTAACTGAAGGATGAGGCCTCGGCGACTGGGAAGTGGCTTTACACAATGCCCTCCAGGTTCACCAGCCTCCCTTTTCTCCCATGACCTCTTCCTCCTTCCCTTTCTTTTACCGTGTCACAGCCCAGATTTTGTGTTTTGTCTCACGCGAACACAGTCTGGCTCTGGGACGGGCAGAACAGGAACTGTTTTCCCCAATGCTGCTTAGAACAACAAAAACAATTTTTTTTTTTTTAACTAAGAGAACTCTTTATGACCAATTCTTTTGTCCAGAAACCTAAAGCCAGAGCTGGGAACCCAGCCCTCCTCCAGGCTGGGGGAGGCGGCAGAGCATCGGGCAGGGGGCCCTGCACCGTTTCCTGTCCATGGAGCCCAGGGCATGAGTCCACTCAGGAGCAGCTGGCCCGAGGGTGTGGTCACTCAGCAGCCCGCTGGCCCACCTGGGCGGCGACAGTCTCGGGCAGGGCACAGAACGCCCGTAAGGCATGGCTTCTCCTGGCGGCCACCACCAGAACGGAGCTCGGATGCTCAGAAGCACTGGCTGACACTCACTGCCCTGTGTGTTTCCCACACGGTTTAATCCTTTTCCTAAGGGCATCTATGTGCGAGCCGTTCCTTTCTCTTTACACCCTGGCGCTGAGTGAGCTCAGGGTTCACTCCAGAAGGAACATCCGATGGGAAATCGGCGTGCAGGGAGGGTCTTGAGCCTGCCCGGCCTGTGACCGCACAGGGGATGGGGCAGCGCCCAGCCCGAGCTCCGTGGGAGCGGGGCTCAGGGGCGGCTGGAAGCTCCGCAGTGGCGAGTGGCTGGCAGAGGTGCCCGCGCCCGGGGGGCTGGGCCCATTTGTGGCCGGCCTCCCTGGAGGAGCGCTCAGGTCTCGAAGTACTTGTAGATGGCTGTCACGTACAGCATCACGCTCTGCCAGTCAGGCCGCTCAGTCCGCACCATTTCGTTGATGTCCTGAGGGAGAAGGAAAGGGCCTGGTTAAACCTCACCCCTGGCCATCCTGATCCGGCCCTGCCAAGCAACTCGGGGCTCGGGGCTGTACGGGCCTGTGGTTCTTCAACCCTGCTGCATCACAGTCTCAGGGGCACCAGGAACCTGCCCAGAAAGCGCCCAAGAAAACAGGTCCCCTGGGTGTCCCCATGGCCCTTGACACATTCTGGGGATGTAACGGCCTGGCTGGACCCAGGGCTTGGCTGCTGGGGCACTCCCCAGCACGGCCACCCAGGATGTGGCTCAGGAGGCAGGGGTAGCCTCTGTAGTTGGGTGCAGTGTCTCCTCCCCGGTCAGAGCCCTGCAGGAGCGAGTCTGTGGTGAGCCTGAGGCCAGGCAGGGATCCTCCAGAGGGTGAAGAGGTGCAGGACAGGTTTGGCCAGCCTTCAGTTAAGGCCCCTGCTGCTGGGCCCACGTCCCCCCATGGTCACCCAGGGACCATGTGCTTTCACCAAGGCTCCTCCCAGGGGACAGCACGGGCTTCCCCGGGGCAGGCTCACCAGGGTGGACTTGATGCCAACGCTCTCCGCCGCCTGGAAGGCCAGGGTGAAGTTCCTTCTCTGTAGAGGAGACATGGCACTGTGAGGCGGGCAGCGCAGGCAGGGGCTGCTGTACGGGGCTGTTGGGGGCGTGGCCCACTCCTGGGGGGCTCCCCACACACCCAGCACACCACCCCGGAGCACCCAGGCACGATCCAGAAGGCTAGGCATGGGCACCCACGGCGCACTCTCCCCACGGGGTGCCAGGTGGCTGAGAACTTGGGGATCAGCAGGCACTGCTGGGCAGGGGGCACCCTCTTCTGGGGTCCACCTGGCCAGGGCCTCCCCGAATGCAATGCCTCAGCCCTGTGCCAGGACCCTGGAGAGTGCCCAGCACAGCCCACCAGGGTCGGAGCAGCGCCGCGGCCAGCACCCGGTGAGCACCTGGAGCCTCCGCCTGGTCCCCTGGGAGAACTGGCCACTCTCGGGGATCGAGTGCACTCGGGTGCCTCACGTGGCCAGTGGCTCTGAGCGGGTGGGCCACCGGCCTCCGGTGCCCGTCTCCCACGGTCTGAGGGCGGCCTGGGCCCCGCGCTGCCCGCCTCACCTTGTCCTGGCTGTTGAGCTCCTGGTAGGGGATGTGGGCGGGCAGGTACGTGTGCAGGAGCGCGCAGAAGGCCAGCCCGTCGTTCCAGCTGCTGCTGAAGTTGGTAATGTCGATATTCTGTGGGAGGAGGGGGATGAGGGCGGGGCAGGAGCCGGGGCCTCGGGGGTGGCCGGCTGGAGGGGGGCTCAGAGGCCAGGGCCCCAGGACACCGCAGTCCCGGGAGAGCGCCCTGGTGTGACACACACACACACACACACACACACACACACACACACACACACACACAGGACACCGCAGTCCCGGGAGAGCGCCCTGGTGTGACACACACACACACACACACACACACACACACACCATGACGGGGCCGTGTGGGCTTCCTAGAAGAGGGGTCTTCAGGTGGGGAGGAAGGGCCGGCAGGGTGGAAGCGCGAACCAGAGGACTTGGGCACCAACCCAAACCGCAGGCACCCCTTCCTGCAGCACGCGCCGCCTCAGCTCTCTGTCAGAGTTGGTGGCTGCCAACGTGTGGCCCGCGAGTGAGGACGTGATTTGGCCCTGCCTGTGTGGCCGTCTGCAGGCGTGGCGGCAAGTGGGCGTGGGTATGCGTGCCGATGCTAAGCAAGGGCAGGCCTGCCTCCTCCCTGCCACACGTGCCGTTAAACAAGAGTAAAAGACGTAAAACAACCCCAGGTGTCACCTACAGATAACCCGACGAGGCACCAGAATCTCCAGTCCTATCACATCAGGCCTGGCCCTGGGGGCCGAGCCTTCGGACTGGTGGGGGAGGCGCAGCACTCCTCCCCCCGCGGCAGCCGGCCCCCCCCCGGCCACTCTGGACACCGGCACTTCCTCACAAATGAGCCACAGGACCTGTCGCTTCAAGGGAAACAAGTGACTGTTTTGTTGCCAATGATAAAACTCACGCTTTTGAGTGAACGCTAGAATTGTGGGGGATGTTGCTCCGCTCCAGTGGCAGCTTCCCGGCATCTGAACGCTTTTCGGGTGAGCTGCTGGCCATGCGCAGGCATAGCCCTCAGCACTGGATAAGGAAACGTGCCAGCACCGGGAAGGTCGCAGGCAGTCACTGCTTCCCACGCGACCAGTGCGCGATGGCGCAAATACAGGCATGGGTTAAAGAAAAAGGAAAAAGGAAAAATCCATGCCAGTCCAAGGGAGACGATGGCGTTAACGGGCAGGGTGTGTGAAAAGCTCACGCGATGGTTGCGGATTCTACCCTGCAACTCAGTTTCAGGAAACCCCCAGCTGTCGGGTTTTGGGACACACGTGTCTGCAAAGATTGGTAAAGCAGCCTTGCCTATTCCAAAGCCGCATCTGCGTGAGGCCAGACTGTCTTCTGACACTTCCCCAGGCAATACCGAGCAGCAGACACAATGCAGAAGCAGAAGGCAAAGTTGCAAAAAGGTCTAACTTACCTAAGTTTCTGTGTTTTGGAAAAAGTAGGTCTTTTTCTTTCTTTCTTTTTTCCCTCCTTTATAAAAGAAGTTGTGGGTTGCCGGGATGCCATGCATAGAATACAGGCCCCCCGTGCCCCCATTTTGACCGCCTTGCATGGGTGTGGGACGTTTGTTTTGATGATGAAGGGCAATGCTGTGTTCTGACTACAGCCCAGTTGACCTAAGGGCTCACTGCAGGGCGGCTGCGTGGACTTGAACTTCTGTTATTCTGTTACCACGCACACAACCTGGCCCGCTTACACCACGCTGAAACGCGTCTCTCAGAGCTGCTGTCCCACTCACAGTGTGCTACCATCACCCCCGTTACCGAGACTTTGCCGGCCCCCTCGACGGGCAGGCTGTGCCCTCCTTCTCTCTCCGCACCCCCTCCCCGAGACCCTGACTCTATTCCCTATCAGTGAGACCTCGTATACTGTCCTTTTGCATCTGGCCCATTTCACTTGATACGGTGTCTCTGGGGTTCATCCCGTGGTTGCTCATAGCACATTTCCTTTCCTTTTTACGGCCGAATCACGGTCCACCAAGTGTACAGACCGCGTCTGCCTGTCCAGTCATCGGCTGGCGGACATCTGGGCGGCTTCCACGCTTCGGTAGCTGTGAATAGTGCCACCACAATGGCGTGCGGGTATGTCTGAGTTCCCGCTTTCAATTCTTATGGGGATATAAAAACAGGTCTTTTTCACTAAAACTGTTATTTAGGGGGCAATGGGTTTAAAATGAATCAACAGTCAACGACTTCTCGGCTTTCACTGCTACTGCGGTGATCAGACAGAAACAAGAGCTCGGGGTCCAAGAGTGGTGCTGTGTGCTCTAAGAGCCTGCCCTTGCCCGGAGGAGAAAAGTCGACTCTGCGTCTCCACCCAGTGACGGACTCCAGCCCAGGATTTACGGTGTCCAGTGGACCGGCTTTACACTGCTAAAACAAACACCCGGCGGAGGCCTGGCTTCCCAGCAGGGACTGACGCCTAGGCTCAGAGGCTGGGTGGGGGCCGGTATCGTGCCGGCTGGCATCTTGGGGTGTCCCCGGCTCTTCGGCCACAGGGCAATACACGCGGGCGGCATGCTTTCTCCTCTGGGCTCTGCTGATGTCCAGCTTCCAGCTGCTCTGGGCCTTCCCTGTATCCAGCGTCCTCTGCTTGACAAGCTCTGGCACGTGGACGAAGGCCAGCCCGTCCTCAGCGCAGGAAACCTCAGCCCGGCGCTGCCTGAAAGGTCCTCCTAGAGAGGACCTCACACCCCAGGAGCAGGGCTGGGACCCGAACTGCCCTCTGTGGGGGATGCGGCTTGGTCCCCAAGTCAAACCTGCCTGTGAGCTGTCACGTGAAGATGGACGCTTCACTTCACAGCTGCCCTCTCTGTGCTGGGTTGCCACCGCCCCACGGAGCTCCAGACGCCTCGACGCTCTTCTGAGAACCCCCTCCCTTGTCATAGCAGTGTCTCGCTGGCGCACCTCTGCCCGCTGCAGCCTCCTTCCTCACTAGCGAGGACCCGTGTGAAGACGCAACTGCGGTCAGCATGGAGGGAGGGCACTGTGCTACCCCAGATGTCAAGCTGCCAGCAAGGGCTTGAGCCAGGCCCAGGCTCACCTCCCCCAGGGGGTGCCCCACAGACGCAGGTCAGGGGAGAAAGCCCAGGCTGACCACCGCAGACGCGGCATCCTGCCACTCTGCAGGGGCCCAGAATGACCCTCGGGGGCTTCCGTTCAAGCAGTGCCAGCTCCCCCAGGGAGCCCCTCTGCAAGCACCGTGTCCTGGGCTGTGGCCGTGCAACAGGCCCCAGGTGAAGGCCAGGCTGCTTGGGTCACAGGTGGAGATCCGGTGAGCGGGCAGGGCTGGCAGGCAGCGACCCAGCCACAGCAGCGTGGGTAATGCGAGGGCTCCCCCAGTGCCTGATGCCCCGGGGCTGTGGTCCCCCAGGGCCTTTCCGTGGAGACGCACCCCAAGGCCACCTGCTGCGCTCCTGGTCCCCACAGGCCTGAGGACAGTCACCATCCTCCACGCTGCCTTCCTGATCCCCCACAGTGACTGACCCCCGTCCACGCTCAGGGCTGAGCAGCTAGAGCTGACCGGAGATGTCCACCCCACAACACACGTGCTAAGCCTCAGCTTCAGCTGGCCGGGGACAACCGGGGCCCATGGGGGAGCTGGGAGGACAGGACCCCAGGCTTGGGATAAGGGCCAGTACCTTGGTTTTACTCCCTCTATCCCCAGGGATGCTCCTGGGGACTTTTTTTTAACATGGGCAGGCACCGGGAATTGAACCGGGGTCCTCTAGCATGGCAGGCAAGCATTCTTGCCTGCTAAGCCACCGTGGTCGGCCCTCCTGGTGACTTTTTAACACCAAGGCCTGGGGCTCTGAGAGGCCCGTGCCTGGTGCGGGCGCCCCCCAGGCCCGGCTGTGCCTGGCAGCTGTGTTTCCTGTCCCTAAGCTGGGCCAGTTGCATGGGGTGCAGGGCAGGAGGCTGACCATGTTCCAGCTGAGTGCCCTGCGCTGCGGGCACAGCCCTATCTGCTGAGCTGAGCACCTGCTGCCCTCGCCCCTCCCCGGGTGCCCTGAGATGCAGGCAGTAGAGGAAGCGGCTGGGGACCAGGCCTGCCAGCCTCTGCCTCCTCAAGGCTGAGCCCCACTCCCGATATGGGATGGCCCCTCCAGGCCCGAGCCTGAGGCAGAGCTGCCACCTCATTTGCAGGGCATGTCAAAGCCACTTAAACAATGGGGTGACCCTTCAAGGACCCGGCAACCCAACGTCAAATCCAAACACCAAGGCCCAAACCAAGCCGGCAGCCTCCTGGGCCACCCCCACAGCCTGACCCAGGAGCTGGCCCCCCATGCCTCCACTGAGGGACGGCAAACCCAAGGGAATCCCTGCGTACCCCACTTGAGCCTCTGCCACATCTGGAGTCAGGGCACTTGGACGGCAGCAGCCCACCCCCCAAGCCCCCAGCCTGCTGGCCTGCACCCTCTCATTCCATCCCACCACTCGTTAGCTGACTCTGATGTCCTGGGATGGGAAATTCTAGTATCCGGCATGGTGACTGAATGCAGGAAGGGCTGCCACAACAGAGCTGCGTTCTGCAAAGCCAAGTCGGAGCCCCGGCAGCACAGTGCCTGGAAACCCAGCTGGGGGATGCGGGGCCCCAAATATCTGACAGAATCACAAAGAAAGGGGCAGAATTACATGAAGTCAGCAGAGATCCGGTTGCTTCCATAAGCCTCTTTCCCTCTTACTAAGAGAAGATGGCCGGCGGCGTCCCGAGAGAGCTCTGGGCATCTCGGCTCCTCCAGGCACCCCTTGAGCCTAAAACCAGGGCAGCTTCCCCGGAGCAGGAAGTCCCGGGCCCTGACTGACTTTCCTTAGCCATGGAAAGTGGAGGGGTGGTGGCAGGGGTGGCCGCAGGCAGCCAGTCTACCCTGATGGCGCTCGCTGGACACGGCTGGCTTCCGTCCCTGTTGGCTGCTATGTGTAGACTGCAGAGGACAGACACGGCAGGGACACCTCCTTGGGGGTTCTGGCCCTGTGGTGACTCCCTTACCTGCCTGCGAGGGCCTCCTGGGCAGTGCTGAGCCAGGAGCTTCTCACAACTGTGGAGAAAAGCTAAAGTTTTTGTGCCTTGGATCTACAACTAAACATGGGATGAAGCTTTCCACAAGCTTCTGGGAGGGAGGCCTCCACTCTCCCCCAGGGGTCGGCGCTGATATCAGAGAACCTGGCAGGTGGGCCCAGGGGCCTGAAGAACAGGCGGGACCCTCAGCCAGGGCGGGTGCAGGGGGCAGAGGTGCATAGCTCAGGTGGCGGCAGGGAGACCCTCTGGAGCTGGGGAGGGGCCGGGAGGTAGCTTCCGCCTGCAGGATTAGACAGCAGTGGAGACCCCCCGCTGCATGGGCTGGAGAGCAGTGGAGACCCCTCCGCTGCATGGGCTGGACAGCAGTGGAGACCCCCCGCTGCATGGACTGGACAGCAGTGGAGACCCCCCGCTGCATGGACTGGACAGCAGTGGAGGCCCCCCGCTGCATGGACTGGACAGCAGTGGAGACCCCCCACTGCATGGACTGGACAGCAGTGGAGGCCCCCCGCTGCATGGACTGGACAGCAGTGGAGGCCCCCCGCTGCATCGGGTGTGAGCAGACGAAGAGTGCGCTTGGACACGTTAAGTGTGAGGTGCCCCTCAGACACGTGGGTCTGGGAACCAAAAACATGGGGTCCCTGAGCGTAAGACCAGAAATGAGGCGGGGTCCTGTGGGGTCAGCGGAGTGGACACAAGGAGGAAGGCTGAGATCAGGGCCCACCAGCACAACCACCTCTGAGGGGACACGGTGGCAAAGGGCCGGAGGAGGCCGGAAGCCGGGGAGGGCGTGCCTAAGGGGGGCTCGTCACCAGCTTAGGGCACCACCCTTGTGCCCTGACCCCAGTTCTGGAGAAGACCAATCACAGGCACGTCCCAAGAAGACTCCACTGCACTACGTTAAATTATCTACATTTACAGAGTGCTACAAAGCTCACAAGTTTCACTTTTCTCCCATGTGTTTATTTCACAAAGGTAGTCCCGGAATAGAATTTCCAACTTACAGTAGCGGCGTTTTCAGGGTGTGAGGAAAAGTCCTAGACTGGACAGTATATTTGCTGGGCATCTCTCTGTGCAAGGAAGGGCCTGCTTTGCTCTGCAGCCGAGCTTGCCCCCGATGACCCGCCGGTAAGGAGCCTCTGCCCGCGTGCGCCCTGAGGCCTCATGCCGACCGCCCAGGTGCCTCTGAAATAAGCGAGTCCTGAAGCCCGCACATCCCTTACAGCGAGCCTCCCCAGGAACAGGACAATTCATTGGTTTTTAAAATAGAGGCACAGGAAACATCCTAGTGATTCCAGTGCAGGTTCCTGACTGATGAATTCAGATTTTACAGTTAGCTTCCAAGTCAATTAATACTTCTCTACTCTACAAGATAATTCTACATTTGGATTAGGGCAGAAACAAACAAGAGGGTTACAATATCTGCTGGGACAAAAGTTCAAAAGGACCACAAGGGAACTTGGAACCATTTTCTCCTAAGGCCTGTGTCCTTCCACCTGGGACGTGTGTGGGAGTGCCGTGCCCTCACTGCCCGGCCCGGCCCTGCCCCTGCGGGCCTCCCTGCTCCAGCCTCCGCAACAGGCACTGAAGGCCAAGACATCACACAAGTCTCCCCCAAAGATAACAGATAACACACGTTGTAAAATGTCCTAATTTGTCTGAAGTTTAATTAAGGCTATAAAATACACCCCCCTAAATACCACATGCTCTTCAAGTAGCTAATACGATTCTGATCTATTTAAGGAAATGCTGTTTTTATGGGCACAGGGCAAGAAGCCAGAAGTCATGACTCACCTCCCTGCCAGAGCGCCCCAGTGCCAGCTTCCCCACGCCTGTGTGAGCGCTGGTGGTAGGTCTGTGGGTGCCCACAGCCTCGTCTTCAGGTGGTCTAGAGACGCACACACGCGCACACACGATAACGCACACACGTGTGCACGCACAGCCCGGCCCCGCCACAGGGTTTGGAGGGGGCCTGGGGCCGTGAGCGAGGTTGGGGGTGCTTCTCTGGGGTGGTGTGCGATGTGGGGCCGTGTCGGAACGTCGGGGAACCCGCGAGGAGCGTGCTAGAGGCCCCCAGCCAGGGCCGCAGGGCTACTGCGCCCTACTTCACAGGGCCAACACTGTTCCCCACACAGGACTCCAGAGGGACCTGGAGACACAGCGGGCAGGAGCGTCGGGTGCCACAGAAGCACATCGGCTGAAAGTTGGAGAGCAACCAAGCGGCTGCCCCTCTGCCTGCAATGGGCTGGGGACAGAGGTCCAGAGGTGATGAGGGCAAGACTGAGGCTGAAAGGATGGAGGGTGCGGGATGCTTTAGAGGCTGCCCGGGGAGCAGCTCGGGGATGGGCGCAGCCAGGCCTGTCAGGGAGGGTGCGGGGCTTGGCCCCTCGCAGGTTCCAGGCACTAGCGTGGAGAGAGGAGGAAGGCAGGGCGGGCGGCGGAGGCCCAGCCAGGAGGCCCTTTGTGCGGGCCAGCCCGGGGTTGGGGGGCCTTGAGCCTCATGGGGTGCCCCCCAGGGAACGGTGGTGAAGAGGGCTAGGCACTGGGCTGGGCCACCGTGTGGAGGGGAGAGGGCAGCCGGGTACACAAGGTCCCGAGACTGTCCCGGCTCCCGGCCTGTGAGGAGCCCAGAAGAGGCAGTGGGAGGTGGGAAGCGGGTGGAGGCGGCCAGGGGAGGGAGAGGAGCGACGGCTCCACCACAGCCCAGGCCTCCTTCGGGGTGGGGTGGGGTGCAAGGCTGAGGGACTAGACATGCTGGGCCACACGCCCCGGAACCGAACACCCCAAAGACAGTGAAAATGGTGAATGTTTCGTTATGTGCTTTCACCCCGACACAAACGTCGGCAGGTGGGCCATTATATCGTAACTGCATCCCAAAGCTTGAGGGGCCGGGTGGGTCTCGTCAGCATCTGGCTATTCCTGGAGGGGTCAGGGGAAGCCACAAGGCATCGACTCAGATGAGTCACAAACAGATTTTACAGGGATTTATTATGGCCATGCTTTGAAAAAAAAAAAGTCTATTTTCTTAAAAAACGACAGGGAGGCAGCCGAGCACAGGGGAGGGCGCCCCTGCAGCGGGAAGGTGACGTGCCCGGGCCTCTGCGGGCGGCTGCGCCCCACCTCCAAGGGCAGCTCCAGCCATGTGGGGCGTCACCACGGCCAGACCTCCAGTGTGCGCTGACCTGCTGCCACACGCCCGAGCCTGCTGCGAAAAGGCGCGCAGAGAGACGAGGCGTGATGTCACGCACGCGGCCATGAGCCTCTGAGGAACAGGCCCCTCCGCCGCCCGAGAGTAGGAGCCCTGCAGTCAGCGTTGGGCGCGGCGGACTCACGGCCCCTGGGTGGGGCAGGGTTCTCTGTGTTTAAGAACTGGGCCATCTTGTCTAGTTAACACTTCTGCGGGGCTGGCTTCGCTGTCAGCAGAGCGATTTCTCCGACAGCAGAGTTACCTTGGGTAGCACGGCCCCGGGACAGTCGGGCTGGGGAGGGGGCAGGGGTTGCAGGAGGAAGAGGAGATGCCAACGCTGCCTGCCCTCACCGCCCTCCGGAAGGGAACAGGTGTGTGACTGCACAGCCAGCCGCCTGGCGGGTCGGCTCCGAGGCCTGGTGGTGCTGCCTGAGAGCTGCGCTCGCGCCCGAGACGGCCGGAGCCCACACTGGAACCTGCCGTGGGAGGGAGCAAGCGCCCCACTTCACAAGCCTGCTGCTGCTCTACCTGAGGCCTCAGGAAGGTCTCTGAAACCCACCTCCCAGCAGCGTTCCATGCAGAAGGCCCCGCGGGTGGCTAGGTGGCCCGGGCCTCAGGGCCGGGGAGTCTGGGTTGGCTGCTGGGCCCACTTCCTACGAGCAACGAGCGTACAGCTTAACTTCCATGAGTCCCGATTTTCTCGCGTGCAAACTGAGGAAACCACCAAGCCTGAGGATTTCATATGCCAAGGGCGGCGGTGAGCCCGGCCTAGTGCCCGGCCCAGGGCAGAGAAAGCTCTGCCCAATGCCAGCACCCAGCACCTGGCCTGGGTGGAGAGTCCATGGCCTGGGGAGCGGGTGCAGAGGCTTCCACCCCGAGGGCACCACAATGGGGGCACTCAGATTTCCAGCAAGGGCTGAGAAGAGGACCTGAGCCTGCAGCTAAGGCCTGGGAGCGGTTGTGCTGGTCGAGAACGTACTGATGGCAGGTAAAGCAGTAAAGCAAGCCCAACAACAAGGCCCTGAGAACGTGGGCCCTTCATTGTAAAGACAGGCTTGGGAAAAGGACGTATGTCTACACCACACCTCATAAAGCATGAAGTGCAGCGCGGAGCTCAAACGCCTGGAATCCGAAAATGTAAAAACTGATACAGCAGGAGACAGCGGTCTACTAGCAATTCAGTCCAGAGCAGAGAGAGACTGCTGCACAGTGGAGGCCCAGCGAGGAAAATGCAGGCCTAGACAGAGCTGCTCTCTGGGCACCCACTCTTTGGAAGGAAATGGTCCCCCAGGCCCCCAGGACACCTTCCCACGTGTGCCGAGAGAGAACGGGCACCTGCAAGGGCTACTGGCCCAGCACGTCTGGGTTTCTGGATCCACAGGTAATATTTATTGAGGAAAGCAGTTTGCACGCAAAATGCCCAGTGGTCTTGTAGTCGCTGGGGAAGGAAATGATCTCAGGAAAGAGATGCTCAATATAGCGTGCTCACCTCAGGATGAACTTAGTTTACTGCCTGTGGCAGGAACTGCAGTGCGGTTTTAAATCTGTTCTTGGACTAGCTTCTACACCTACCAGGTTCCATTCTGGCAGAAGGAAAATGGCAGAACGCCTAAAAACGTTTACACATGTGTGGGCCCACCCTTGTGCTTCTCTCCCGGAGCCTCGAACTCAAGTGTCTTCTCTCCTTTCGCAAGATATATGACTGACACAAGGGAAGCGTCCAGCACGTGCCTCTGGACTGGCAGTAAGGAGAGGCCACCAGGCTGCCAGCGAGCACTGGGGCCGCCTTCCCTCCCGACCCAGCTTACTCCTCCTGGGCTTATTTCACAGGCAAATTGGGTACTCGCTCTTTTTTGGTGGCTTCCTGGTATTGAGGGTGAGGGACATCAGACGGCTGTGATGGCCGAAGTGAGAAAGCAAAGCAAGACTGGATTTCTACATGGCAAAGGAATCAGCATTCTCAATTCTAACTCTGAGTCATAAAAAAAGGTTGAATTACACCCAGGAAGAGGCATCACTTGAAAAGGCCTGGGAGTATTATGTTTCAGAAGTAATTTCCAAAGCGCCCTGGAAGCAGAAGTCAGGCTCTAGGCTGCACCTGCTCCTCTCCTTGCACTGAGTAGCCCGTCTGGGTGTGGGACTGCACGCCTCAAATACACCCCCGGCCACTGCCTTGAGCACACAGTTCACACACTGGGCACAGACGCAGCCACCGAGGGCCAAGTGGCAGGTGCACACCAGAGAGCAGACCCCGCTGTGCCCTCTGGCCGGGAGCAGAGGTTGAGGGCCCAGCACTGGGACCATCAGACGGCATCTGATGCTTTCCCTACAACTTCCTCTTGGGAGCATTGTAATAATCACCAGGAACCCCCAAACCACTCATCTGAAACCCACCAAAATGTCTCTGAAGCGGTCCTGCCTTCAGCTCTCTTTTTCTCTCTCCTTTGTGGATGAACTACCAGGAGATACCAGAGGAGAAGGGTTTGCTTCCTCTCACCTTCGTCCATCCCTCGTATTTCCTGGCAATCTCGCCTACATGGGCATGAGCACACGGTTCCCAGCCTACCCTTCAGTCCCCACTCTCTGTGAACCCTTCCCCTCAGCGGGGTCCAAGTGCACAGACTTTACACCCATCCGTGCTGGTACATATGCAAAAATCAACTCACAAGGGAGCCTAGATACAAACGTAAAACCCAAAACCATTAAACCTCCAAGAGAAAATATAGGAGACAATCTTTGTGGTCACTGAGTTAGGGAAAGATTTCTTACATACCACACCAAAAGCATGCTCCATAAAAGAAAAAAAAGAGATGTATAAGTGAGAACTCTTAAAATTAAGAACTTCTGCTCTTCAAAAGACTGTTAAGAGAGAGATAAGACAAGCCATAGACTTGGAGAAATACTCGCAAACCATCTACCTTAAAAGAACTTATATCCAGAATATACAAGGAACTCTCAAAATTCAGTAAGAAATCCAATAATATAATAAGAAAATGGGCAAAAGATCTGAAAAACACTTTACCAAAGAAGATACACAGGGAAGATGCTCGCCGCTGTGGGTCGTAAACGAGTGCAAAACTGAAGCCGTGGTCCGAGGCCCACCCCCTAGCGGGAAGCCGCGGGTGTGCCATGCGGTCTCGGTGAGGAGGGGAGGCCCCTGGGACTCCCAAGCCCTGTTGGCACTCGT
>PVIY010035375.1:0-26361 GCA_004026745.1 Myrmecophaga tridactyla
CAGTGTGCACGCCAGGGAACCAGACGGGACGCGAACAAGGCACGCTGGCGCCTGCTCGGTCCATGCCCCCATCCCAGGTTAGAGCTCCCCCACCTCAGAGCACCGAGGAAGCAAATATTTTTTAGTAGAGACCCCCGAGTGTATTCCTCGCTCCTGCCAGCGTAAGTCCACCCGCAGAGGCCCCCCGCCCTGCCCGGCGCGCGCCCCGCGCCCTCGTACCGCGCCAACCGCACCTGGATGTGGCAGGAGATCTCCGAGTCGTCCAGCAGCCGAACGGTGCATTTCATCTCCTGGCTGAGCGATTTAATGCTGGAGCTCCGAAAGTGGATCATTTTCATGGTCCTCCTGCCTCTCGGCACACAGTGGCAGGAGGCGAACATGCACCGCGGCCCGGAGGAGCGAGCGAGAGGCTCTGGGCCGGCGCAGCGCTCACCCTCGCAGAAGACACACCACACTCGCGCACACACCGTCCCGGGCTCCCGGGCGCGGCTTCAGCCCGGGGACAGCGGCAGCGTCGGGCGCCTACGGCCACACATGCTAAGCGGCCGGGGCGCGGCGGGCGGGTCCTTCCCTCCCCCTCCCTCGCCTCCGCCTCGCCCGCTCCTATTCCCCGCCTCCGGCCTCCGCGCGCGCGCTCTCGTGCGCCTCCCTCCGCCCGGGCTCGCTCGCCGAGAATGTCCGGAGCCGCTGACCCCAGGCGGGCGCGCGACGCACACACTCCCACGCGGGCGAGGCCGCGGGAGGAGGAGGAGGAGGTGGAGGGACGGCTAGTGAGGGTGGCCCGGGCGCCCCAGCGATGGCCTGATCCGCCGCCGCTGCGTCAGGCTGGGCCCGGCCGCCTCCCTCCGGCCCCTCCGCCTCCACCCTCCCCCGGAGGCTGTGAGCGCTCTGACTCCTGATAGCGCTGGCCCCTGCCCGGACTCCCCCACGCGCCCGACAGCGCCCTACTCTGCTGGGCCCCAGGGACCGCGGGGTGGGGCGGAAAGCTGGTCGGCCCCCACCCACGGGGAGAATCCACCCCCCGCACCCCCGCGGCGAGAGGAGTATTGGGTCAAGGGTTCGCCCCTGGCTCAGCTAGACTAGGAATACGGCTAATAGTGTCCATCTCTGGTACTTAGGGCGATATTTTAAAGTCTGTTTTATTTCATATTAATTGGGAGTCGATTCCCTTTTCTAAGAAATTCAGAGTCTTGCTTAGGCTACTTCTCTTTTTATATTTCCCGGAATCTCGATATGATCTCTGATAGCAAAAGGCCGCTTTAGAAGCCCTCGTTCTGCTCCCCACTGCCCAGGAATCCAGGAGCCTACAGGACCAAAGAGGTATTCCCATCCCTGGGTATTGGGGAGACCTGGCATTCCTTGCCTCCCTCTGGAATTTCGCAAGATGGGGACCTTCTGTCTCTGGCTCCCCCAGGATGGCTCTCAAGCACCTGTTGGTGCACCCATAAACCCCAGGGGTTGCTGATGAGGAAGGTGGGCAGAGTTTGGATGTAAGACCTGGGATGTCCAGAAGTGCGAAGAGAAATTTCTTGCTCTGCTGCTTGCTGTCCTGTGCCGAACAGGAACAGGAAAGTGTATTGGCCTAATAGACAGACATGTACTTCCCTCTACCCCCACCCTACCCTTAGAGGAAGGACTTGTTAGCTCAGCTGTCAGTTCTTTCAAGGTTTGTCTCAGCTAAAGAGCCCCCTCATCCAAGGGCACAGCCTTGGGGTTGGAGGAGGACCCTGCGGTTCCACCTAACCAGGTTACCTTCTGATGAGCCAGATCTGTCTAATGCTTCTGGGGCCTGCATTGCTTTTTGACTCCACCTTGCCTGTTCTTGCTTCCTCAGCTGATCACCATCAAAACCTGCAGGCCATTCACAGCCTCAGCATCTACTTTTGCAGAATCCAACCTGCAACAATTGGTCAAGATGGATAGATAGAGTACATTTTATCCAACCGCTGATCACTTGATTATTGCTTTTTTTAAAAAAAACTTTTTTATTGTATAGTATGACATATGCAAAGCAAAGACATAAAAAAGTAGTTTTCAAAGCACTCTGCATAAGTAGTTACAGGACAGATCGCACAGTTTGTCATGGGCTACCATATGATCCTCTCAGATTTTTCCTTCCAGCTGCTCCAGAATATAGGAGGCTAGAGGGCTTAAATACTTTTTTAATCACCACAATCGACTTTTATTCCTTCTTTTTTGTGTGAGAACTAACATATACAAAAAAGGTATAAATTTCAAAGCACAACATCACAATTAGTTGTAGAACATATTTCAGAGTTTGACATGGATTACAATTTCACAATTTTAGTTTTTTACTTCTAGCTGCTCTAAAATACTGGAGATTCAAAGAGATATCAATTTAATGATTCAGCATTCATATTCATTTGTTAAATCCTATCTTCTCTGTATAACTCCACCATCACCTTTGATCTTTCCATCCCTCTCTTTAGGGGTGTTTGGGCTATGGCAGTTCTAAATTTTTGATATTGGAAGGGTCTGTCACTAATGTGGGCTAGGGAGATGGATGTTCTCCTGATGTTCAGGAGAGGCTGGGCTAGGTTTCAGGACTTATCTGCACCAGGGACCTATCTGGAGATTGTAGGTTTCTGGAAAGTTATTCTAGTGCATGGAGCCCTTGTGAAATCTTATAAATTGCCCTAGGTGTTCTTTAGGATTGGCTGGAATGGTCCCGATTGGGGGTTGACAGGTTATGATAGGTAGCAAGGTCTACCTGAAGCTTGCGTAAGAGCAACCTCCAGAGTAGCCTCTTGACTCTATTTGAACTCTCTCTGCCACTCTCTGCCATAACTAATGTTTTATTAGTTACACTTCTTTTCCCCCTTTTGGTCAGGATAGAGTTGTTGATCCTGTGGTAGATTATTGTTTTTTAATATTTAGACAATAGAATGTGGGCCTCCATGAGTACTCTTGCCCTGGGCCCTGCAAATGTTAGGGTTGCCCAGTCAGGAAGGTCAGTACTGAAGATCTGGGAAGGTGTAGGTTTGATGCTTGGCCCAGCTACTCTACATTTCTTGTCTCACTTTCAAAGGGGAACACATCTGTGGTTTTTGACCCTCTCACGGTGTGACTGAAAAGCTGGAATGAGACAAGGCCAGTGGGTAGATTACTGTCTATAATCTGTAAAGCCCCATATGCATATATGAGATGGCAGATTTGGGACTGTCTCCCTCCTGTTTGAAAACCACAATGAGGTGGAATGCTCTATCAGAACCCAAAAAGCAGATTTAAGTTGGCTTAGAGAGCAAAGAAAAGTCACCACCGGACAGAGCCCATGTTTTTACTCTTATTAGTGTGACCTGTAGGCTCCAAAAGAGTCTTGCTCAATACCCAAGAATTATCTCAAATTTTAAGGAAGCAGAATAAGACCAACCAGGGCACGAGGCAAAAGGACAAAACAAAGACTGCCCAAAATGGGATTGCAGGTAAAGGAATTTTGAGAAAATGAGCAAAATTGATTGGTAATGTGAGCTGGTTAGGAAGGATGGCTGAGATTCAGCTTGTATAAAGATATGGGCTCTGGAGACCCTCCATGTGTGTGGCAAAGCAACCAGTTAAATTAGCGTGTGTGGTCGCCTTGAATGAAGTACCCACTGAAGACAAGGCTTTACGGAATCCCAGTGGCCACTGTGAAAAAATAATATGAAGAGCAAGAGGAACTCAAAGAATGAGCTCAAGTGATATTTAAAACTCTACCACTTAAAAACAGTGACACGCTCAGAGTCCTAAATTCTCACCTCAAAGCTTTTACAAAACTATAGTATTTGATGTAGTTTATATATGATGGAGCTCAAAGAATTTGTTATCAATTGAATCACAAGACTAAAATGACTGAAAACCAAACTCAAGATTTGGTCTACAGGTTGTCAATTTAGAAAGTCAGTTGACTAATCAGCCTCACCAGATTTCATGTGAGAAAGAGCCTTGTTATCAGGAAAGAGTGGAAATCTAGGGATTGAAGTGGGAATTGAAGCAGCAGAAGGAAGCCCTCTTCCCTTAAATAATGAGGCTATTCCTGACTTAATGGAAGACACTTTTCCCTCCTAACCTGAGGCAGTTAGTTACCTGGGAAAGGGGAGTCAGTTCCCCTCCCCATCCCTTTACTACCACCTCTAATTATCTCCATTCTTAATACTTGAATCAGATCCCTACACATCCTAGGAAGTCAGTTACAAAGCCAACCACAGGAAGAGAAAGAATTTCAAAATTTTGCTCATTTCAATTGTTATAAACCTGAAGAGTACATGTGGGGGAGGGGAAGGAACTTGAATTTGTCAATATGAATCCACTTTCCGATGGCCCTCATTTCAATTAACATTTCAAACTGATTGACTGACTTTTGTACTCAGCTGAGGGAAGGTGAGGAAGAAGTTCCCTGAAATGTGTACCAGAAAGACTCCAAAGAATCAAGAAGAAGGAAATATTCAAATAGATTTCTCATACATGACCAGTTGACCTCTCTTCTAACCCTGTCCCCACGGGAGACCCCAACCAAAATTCTCAGACAGTCATTGGGAAAGGAAGTACCACCATCTTTGAAAAGCACCAGGTGGCTGTTCTCTTTGGCTAAGGATGATGAGAAACACATTGCACCTGAAGGGACCTCCCTGATTTGAACGGGGTTGGTAAGAGTCTGGGTTGGCAGAAAGCCAATAGTGGTAATTATCCATTAATGCCAAGGAAGGCATGGTTACAGCCATCAGCAATGAGCTAAAGTAGACACCAAAAAACTGATCTGACCTGAAGAGATGTTGATGGTAGCTGAGAGATGAGTGTCCAAGTAAGGTCCTATTTGATCTGCAGAGTAGACAAAAGCTCTAGGTCTGGTGAGCAAGATCTGATTTAAACCCTCCTACAAAATTTCCCAGACCTAGGAGGTGCAAAGGCAGCTCAGTGGTAGAATTCTCACCTGCCATGTGGGAGACCCAGGTTGGATTCCTGGTCCAGACACTTCCCCAAAAACCAAACAAACAAGCAAAACAAATAAGCGGAAAAACAAACAAAAATTCAAGAAATGATGTTGTAATAACAGGGATACTCACATGGAAAAAATAATGAAATGTGGCCCCGCCATACAGCATACAAAAGAAAAAAAAAAAAATTCCCAGACTTTAGCCTGTCCCTACAGACAACCAAAGACGTGTGAGTAAAGGAAAACTGGGTCCATCTACCTGAGTAATGAGGATGTTGACCATAGCAGTGTCTCCAAGGTCCAGGACTTCATAAAGAAGTGGCAGTGGGTCAAATCAGTGGTAGTAGCTGCTGTTTCTTATCAAAGAACTTCCCAAGCTTTGGGTCACAGTACTTCAGTGAGACACAAAGGGGTAGTAGGTGGCCATAAAAGATTGATAGCTGTAAATATTGTATGTTGATTTTTTTAATGTAAACATTTTAACAGTCATTAAAAATTGCTAATTGGGAATATTTTGAACACTACTTATATGACCCTTTCTATGAACTTCCTGGATTCAGTAATTTTGTTATTTGGGGGGCATACAACTCCATATAGTACACTTGCCTGTCTGCACAATGTTAAGTAGTGGCAACGCCACATAAGACCTGCCTGTGCCTTGGTTTGCCCATTAAACATTCCAATTAGTCCGATGGTGACTTCATCTGCAGTTTTGTTATTAAATGAAATTCTTCAGTCGAGTTTATCTTGCATAATGAATGTAAAATATTGTGTTCCTTTTGCATTTAATTTGCTCTTATTCACAATGTTTTCTACTAACATAAAAGATATGTTTGGTTTTTGTTTCTGTAGATGTTATTTGCAATTAAATGGTTACTTTTCAGTAATTATCTCAATTGTTATTTCTTGGTTTTTATTTTTTATTTGCTTTTGAAATTATCAGCTGGCCAAATTCAGATTCTTGGTCGAATTTCTTTGCATTTGTAAAAGTAAAGACTAATAAACATAAATTAATATATTGATTCATTAAAGGTGATTTCAGGCCTTTACAATTTGAGTAGGTTGATTTTTTTTAAAATACTTTCTAATAGAAGAAGGTAGTTGTATTTACATTTTGTGTACTTTCTCAGAATTTTAGCTACCGAAATAAAAAGCTTCAATATTTTTTATTTTTACTGCATGCTTTTTAAAATTTTTTTATGTAAAATTAAAATTGTTTAAAAAATTCTTGAGAATGAAGAGGACCTTAGAATATATTAGCCAAATGATTTCAGAAGTCAAAAAGGCCTCCAGCTCCATTTAGTACTTTTTATTTAAATATTTATTTTTTCACATAAAAATTTATTTATTAATGGACAGTTTTCAACATTTTTTATGCTATTAGAGTCATAAAATGAGACAGCAGTAAAAAAAAAAATTAGTGTGAGTCACTAATTAGGCCATTGTTAAAGATTAGCTCCAATTTGGATTCACCTGTCCTGATAATTGTTGTGTTCCTCAGCTTGGATGTCATATTAAATAAAATTATGGCCCCATACAAACTACACTGCCACTGCAGCCCAAAACCTTCATATTAAACAGAAAAAGATGCCTTGATTTTTAAGCATCTGCACACACAAAATAGGAAATAAAATTCTCTTATGAGACTGGAAACAATAATATCAGAAAGTTGATTACAAAATCATGAAATAAATAACTAAAGCTAAAATGCCTCAGACAAACGCATAATTGTTCATCTTATCTGCCTGCACAGAAATTACCAGCTGCCTAGCTGAGACCCTGAAAGCAAAGAAAACAGAGAAGAGACCTCCAGCAGATGATACTGTTAGCAGACACTTGGATGTTTCATATAACAGGAGACCACACTAAATCAGTTTTATCAACCTGAATCAATTGGTTGATAAAACTGCAGATATGAGCAATTGTGTTACACTAATTAGAAGGCCCAAAGAGAAATACTTGGAGGAACATCTTTAGTTCTACAAAGGGCCGAATCAAACTACAATGGCTGAATTATTCGATGTGATAAATTAAGACTTTGGAAAAAACAATAAAATATGATAATAATATTACAAGATCATGGTCTGGCTATAGTGTCAAAAAGAGATAAAGGCCCTACACAACGAGTTTGATATGAAACCCTAAGATTCGAGTAATACATGTTTTATTTAGAAGTACTTATGTGAAAATATTTGCCTATAGTTCTGAACTACCCATTGAGTGGTGAAAACAAAATGATGAATCTAATAAAATACAAACCCTAACAGTTCTTTTGTGTGTTGGATAAGAGTCCAAGTGTGTTGGCATACGAAAAAAGAGATTTGTCAAGAAAATGAGCATTTTTTGTGACTGAATCTCACCTTGCTGATTTGTTGAAGGACATTCTTATCTTAAATAAAATAGCTTACTTAATTAACATTTTTGTGTGCCTGTGTGGTAGTTAGATTCAGTTGTCAACTTGGCCAGGTGAAGGCACTTAGTTCTGTTGCTGTGGACATGAGCCAATGGTACATGAACCTCATCTGTTACTAATTACATCTGCAGTTGGCTAGGAGGCATGCTGCTGCAATGAATGACGTCTGACTTAATTGGCTGGTGCTTAAATGACAGAGCACAACGTAGCACAGCCCAAGCAGCTCAGCATTCCTCATCTCAGCACTCGCAGCTCAGCCCAGGCCCTTGAAGATGCAGAAAGAAGTCACCCCGGGGAAAGTTGTTGGAACCCAGGGGCCTGGAGAGAAGGCCAGCAGAGATAACCCTGTGCCTTCCCACGTAAGAAAGAACCTCAGTGGAAAGTTAGCTGCCTTTCCTCTGAAGAACTAACAAAATAAATCCCCTTTTATTAAAAGCCAATCCATCTCTGGTGTGTTGCATTCTGGCAGCTAGCAAACTACAATAGCCTGTAAAATGAAAATTGACATTTTTAAATTTAAAAATGTATAAAACATATATAGAAAATAACAAATATTATGGATCCAAAGCAAAATACCAACTTGGCAAAAGTGAAGATTAAATGGTTATATGGGATACTTAGTCAATGTTATTAATGAATTGTTAAGATTAGTTTGTTGACCTCCATCTCAGCTGAAAGAAAGCATCAACTTTATTTTTTTTAATTATCCTATTAGATTGAACCACATTAAACTGTCATTTTTGAAGGTCAAGAAAGGCCTACTATGTGTCCACTGAGAAGACATGAGAACAGGACACTCCAAAAGCAATGAGCACATCTAACACCTAAATCTTGGGTCCTAAATACAATTCCTCCTCTAAAAAGGGCAACTGACTCATTCCAGGATTGAGGGATAGAAAGTACAAGGTGATCCTGAAACATCTTGCTACTCCACAAAAGCGAAGAACTATTCAGAGAAAGATAAGGGCATGTCCATAGAACAGAGAATGTGCTCTCACAGGCCAAATCTAGGAACATTTAAGGATCTACATGGATACAAATTAATAAATGAACAATGGAAATGTTGATGAGAATGGGAACATTGTATGATTTCCAAGCAACTCGCTCCAAATAGTTATGACCTATAAAGGCAAAAAGAGTACTTTAGAGTGGAAAAACCTAACAGATGTCACCTTAAGTCCACAAAGTAAACAAAATCAGTAATGTGGAAAACCAAAACTGTGCTACCCAATGGGAGTCAGAGAGGACACCGTGAGATGTCAAACAGAAAAACTTGAATCTAATACTGAAACAACCAAAGTTGAGTGACATCTTACAAAATAATTAGCCTGTTATCTTTAAAAGGCCATGAAAGTCAAAGGAAAACTGAGGAACCGTTCAGGACTGAAGGACACCAAAGAGATTTGATGCCTAAATGCAGCACATGATAGTGAGCAGGATCCTTTCCTCCAAAGCATGTTGTTGGGACAGTTGCTGAGACTGGAGCGGCACCTGCGGGCTGGGCGGTAGTCTTGTGTCAATGTTTGTTTCCTGACTTTGTTGGTTGTGGTCATGTAGAAGAATATCCTTCTTCATTGGAAATACATATTAATGTGTTTTCCGGGTGATGAGGCACCTACTTTACAAATCGCTCTCCAATAGTATAGTATGCAAAATGTTCTCCTTTTTCCCCACACCATGTCCAGTTTTCTGTAAGTTTGAGATTGTCTCCAGATGAAAAATCCAAATGTAAAAAAAAAAGACCTGAAGTTGGCAATTTCCTATGGAATAAATTATTTTTTAAAATCCATCGCTGTTATCACAAGAAATTGCCACAGGATTTGAAAATAACCATTTTGAGTATAAAACTGGATATGTAAAAGAAGTTATATACCTAACAACAAAGAATGCACATTTTTCTTAACTACACATGGATCATTCTCCAGGACAAACCACATGTCAGGTCACAAAGCAAGTTTCAGTATATTTTGAAAGATTGAAATGATGAAAAGTATCTTCTCTGATTACAATGAACTAAAGCTAGAAATCAAGAACACAAGGAAAATTCACAAACATGTGGAAATTAAGCAATACAGTCTTAGACAGCCAATGGATTAAAAAAGAAATCACTAGTGAAAGTGGGAAGCTTTTAGAGATGAATGTAAATAAACAAAAAAAAAGCCAACAATATACAAAAACTACGAGATGCAGCAAAGGCAGCACTCAGAAATTTATAGCGGTGAATGCCAGCATTAAAAAAAGAAGAAAGATTTCAAATCAATAATCCAACTTCCTATCTTGAGCAACTAGAAAAGGAAGGAAAACTAAACCTCAAGTTAGCAGAAAGAAGGAAATTATGAAGATTAGTGAGTTGAAGAATAGAAAGACAATTGAGAGAATTAACAAAACCAAAAATTGATTCTATGGAAAGATGAATAAAATTAACAAACTTTGACTAGGCTTCCCGAAATGTGCCCCCACTCATAACTTAAGATAAACCAAAGAAAGATAAATATGTTCCCCTAACCAATCACATAGGGTGTCCCGCTTCTATTTAAGGCATCCAACTTCCCTATGCCAGAAGTTCCAATCAAGGAACTCCTGAAGACTTCCCTTTATTCCACCGTCAAGTTTCCCCAGTCCTTGGCCTGCATTTGAGTCTCCCACAAACCCAAGTGACAGTAGCCGACTTCCTTGCCATAGCACACTCTAAATAAACAGCCTTTGCTTGTTCTCCTGTGAGTGGTCCTCATTTATTTTCACAGGCTTGTGAAACCCACAGTCAGGAAGGAACCTTCTTTCCTCTGCCTGCTGCTAAAGGGGGAAAAATAATGAGCTACATGGGGAGGGGACACCAGTCACCATCTCAATACGTGATCTTGCCACGAAATGCTGGAGAGCTATCAGAGCACTTCCACCTGTGTTACTTTGTTTGTTTTTGTTTCTGTTTACATGCATGTCTTTATTTTATTACTCATCCACCCATATACCAGATAAAGGGAGTGTCAGTCACAAGGTTTTTACAATCACACAGTCACATGACAAAAGCTATATAGTTAAACAATCATTATCAAAGATCAAGGCTACTGGATTACAGTTCAACAATTTCAGGTATTTCCTTCTGACTATTTGATGCACCAGAGCTAAAAAGAAATATCAGTATAATGAGTCACCCAGGGATGTAAATTTCCCTGGCAACACAGGACCTGACTCCCAGGAATGAACCAGGACCCGGGATTGAGAAAGCCTTCTTGACCAAAAGGAGGAAGAGGAACGAGACAAAATAAAGTTTCAGTGACTGAGAGATTTCAGAGTCGAAAGATTATCCTGGAGGTTATTCTTATGCATAATATAGACATGCTGGTTTGATATGATGTATGGACCCTAGAAAAGCCATGTTTTATCCTAATCCCATTTTGTAAAGGCAGCTGCTTCTTCCAATCCCTATTCAGTATTGTATATTTGAAACAGTAATTAGATCATCTCCCTGGAGATGTGATTTATTCAAGAGTGGTTGTTAAACTGGATTAGGCGCAAGAGCATCTCCGCCCATTTGGGTGGGTCTTGATTACTTTACTGGAATCCTATCAAAGAGGTAACGTTTTGGAAAATCAGAGAGATTTCTAAGAGACCAGAAAATTACATAGCTATGAGAAGCAGAGAGTCTACCAGCCAGCAACCTTTGGAGATGAAGAAGGAAAACGCCTTCCGGGGAGCTTCATGAAACAGGAAGCCAGGAGAGAAAGCTAGCAGATGACGCCATGTTCGCCATGTGCCCTTCCAGCTGAGAGAGGAAACCTGACTGTGTTCGCCATGTGCCTTCTCACTTGACAGAGAAACCCTGAACTTCATCAGCCTTCTTGAACCAGGGTATCTTTCCCTGGATGCCTTTGATTGGACATTTCTATAGACCTGTTTTAATTGGGACATTTTCTCAGTCTTAGAACTGTAAACTAACAACTTATTAAATTCCCCTTTTAAAAGCCATTCTGTTTCCGGTATATTGCATTCCAGCAGCTAGCAAACTAGAACAATAGATATCCCTTCTTAGTTTATAGGGTATTGGAGTGGCTGGAGGAAAATACTTGAAACTGTTGCGCTATTCCAGTAGCCTTGATTCTTGAAGATGATTGTATGACTCTATAGCTTTTACGATGTGATCGCGTGATTGTGAAAACCTTGTGGCTGATGCTCCCTTTATCCAGGGTATGGACAAATGAGTGAAGAAAAAAGGCCAAAAATAATTAAATAATGGGGGGGGTAGAAAAATAGGGTAGATTGCAATAATAGTGGTCAATGAGAGGGAGAGGTAATGAATATGGAGGTATGGGCTTTTTCTTTATTTCTCTTTCTGAAGTGATGCAAATGGTCTAGAAATGATCATGGTGATGAATACACAACTATGTGATTAAAAAACTGAATGTGCTGATGAATTATGTGATGATGTTGTGGTCTTTATATATTTCAGTTGGATTGTATGCTGTGTGAATAGATCTCAGTAAAATTGTAATAAAATATATATACAAGGGGGTGCAAGGGTAGTTCAGTGGTAGAATTGTCGCTTGTCATGTAGGAGAGCTGGGTTCAATTCCCAGTCCGTGCACTTTTCCAAAAAACAAACAAACAAAAATTCAACAAACGTTGCTACAATAACAGTATACTCACATGGAAAAATAATGAAATGTGACCCTGCCATACAGAATACAAAAAATAAATAGATAGGTAGATAGACAAAATAAAAATTAAAAATATATATATATAGTACTTTAGTAGTAATACTTATCTGTAAACTCCCAACTTCTCGGTTATACCTCTTCCCTCTCATTTGATCATTCTCTCAATCCTCAGGGATATCTGGCAATGATCATTTTAGCTTCTTCACGCTGGAAAGGGGTGTTGACCTTAGGGGTAGAGGAATGAAACTGGTTGAAGTCCTTGGAGAGACTGGGACCTCTGGGTTTCAGGGCTTTGCTAGCACAGGTGCCATCTGGAGGCTTTAATTTTCTGAAAAACTAAACTTACTAAGTAAAACAGTTATAGAGTCTTAGATGGAGCCCAGGGTATTCTTTAGGGTTTTCAGGAATGCAGTTGGTTGGAGCTTGATCTGCACTATTTTATTATGAGACAATATCTTTAGAAAGTGACTAGCTCAATCAATAACATATTTGCCTGCATAAATTCTGACATGTTTATTTAAAATTCATCACGTGATGGCATTCCCACCTGCCAGTGCCAACTCGTTGTGCCTCACCTGTGACAGAGCAGCACCAGTGCATGCACGTCCTTCCCTGCTAGAAGACTCAAAGCCTGTTGCTGCTAGGAAAGGAACATTCAGGGGTCAGTCCCACCCCTCCCACAGGACCCTCAGAGGCTGAGTCTCTGTCTAGTGGGTCCTCAAGCATCTAATAATTTCAGTGGCCGCAGCAAAAGTGGAAACCAAAATAGATTTAATACCTGGCTTACTGACAATGTTAGCAATTCATCCAATTAAAAAAAGCATCCCCCACTGCTGTATACACCTCCAGCTATCTCCATTTGCTATCTAGGAAGAAAGGAAAAGATGGAAGGAGGGAGGGAGGAAGGGGGGAGGAATTTCCCAAATTCCTAACATATGCCAAGCTTTGAACTGTTCTAGGAAAGTCACTGACATCAGGGCCAGCCGTCTCCATCTTCTCTTACTGTGTGCACATTTACATGCATATTAAGTCTCTTGTTAACAACCAGAGCATCTAAATTCTGACAACTTAATATCAGAAGCCGAAGTGAAAGCAATATGTGCATTCAACTTTTCCTAACAAAAGCAAAGGAAAACTGAGTCCATTTTCCTGACATTTTAGAGGGGAATTTGGTACAGGGGGTGGGGGCACATCTCTGATCTTCCTTAATCATTCCACATCTTCATATGGTTGGTCCAATTTGAAGTGACAGATATTGGGCTGTTTATAGAGAAATATGCCCATTCCCTAATCTCAAGAGCCATCACTTAAGTCAGCAGATGTCTCCGACTGCTGGAACAAAGTACACATATTTCTTAAAGAACATCTGCTTAGCTTGCGAAAGGAAAAACAAAGTCTGAACATGGGACAGCCCAGGAAACAGGCAGAGCCAATCATTTGCTTTTCGGCACCAAGAGACCATAAGGCGGAACAGGCTGGCCAATCTGGTGACTCTGACCAAGCCAAAGTTTGCAACTAATCACCTCAAAAGGCAGAGGCGACAGACACTGTAAGCACGCTGTCTGCATGGCTTCTCAACTGTCCAGGCGGAGCTGGCTGGCAGTCGGGTTGTTTTTGATAGCCAACGATACCTAACTTAATTATTTTCCATGTGAACACTGTTTGGACTAGTTAGTCCAGAGAGCCCATTTCCCGGGAATTATAGAAATAATAAGATTTTATCTGGTACATGATTGTTCCAGTCACCCCCCTTCTCTATTATGCCACTGAAATAGTCCAGAGACTGCTGAGGCTATTTTTAAAACATAGGAGTAAGGAGCAGAGTCCACTGAGCAGATCACATAGGCAGCCCACTCCGGTTCTTTCAAGTTCTCCTGGGGTGTCACGGTACCCTGGCCCTCCCAGCAGGTGTGAAAGAGTTTAAGGTTAGAGATTTTTCTATTGACTCAGATGTCACTGCAGTTTACTGAGAGCACACGCTATCATTTGGGAGTAGGACTATGAGAAGAGTGAGAGCTAGGGGAAGTTGTCTATTCAAATGTAAAGCATAAGGAAGCTGATCCGCCCACCCTCAGACCAGAACTTCTCTTCCTTTTAGGAGTTCACTGGCCAAGCTTCCAAGCCCCTTTGCCCAGGGCTCTCCAGCCTGAGAAACTTTGCCCCTGCAGAGGCCCTGACCATGGCCCCATGTCAAACCTGACTGTCCCTGAACCCATTCCTGCAGGAACAGACTGGTAAATGGTAGGTCAGCCCAATGCATTCATTAGTAATAGGGAAAGGATGGGTGATAATGGCTTAGGTATTATCACTCCTAAAGAAAAATGGCATGCATTTAACTGAAGTTTAAGCCTTCACCCTGAATTTTGTTAATGAGGGGGATTTTAAGCATATGGTAGGCTAAAGGGGAGTTTTTTAGAAAGGAATTGGGGAATAGTCTAATTTTTCATCAAATAAGCCACCACTTGTTCTGTTGACACTGAGAGCCAGTTCCATGTACTGTGAGAGGAGAAGAGACTACATGAGGTATTAAAGCATTATTTATCAAAAAATATGGAAATGGCCATTATTAATTCCGTGGAATCTCACACAGTTGCTGATATTACCATTTTGAGGAACGCGTAGAATATACCAAAGTGTATTTTAAATCATACTAAGTGAAAACAATCAAAATAGTACCTATACTATAATTATTTTTAAACACATGTAAATATAGATAATATTGAAAAATGTAAACAGCTAATGTAATTTATGATTATAAAACCCAGGGTTTTGTTTTGCTTTGAAGTTATCCAGATAAACTTTTTTTTTGGTAACTATAATGGGCTAAGCTAGGAAAGGATAAGAGACAAGCCAGATATTCAAGTCTCACCTGAATGTTCCAGAGGCTCTCTGAAGATAGAACAAGGATATACCTGTGCTCAAGTATTGACCTGTGCTAAATAAAACATGTAGATGTTTAATGCCACTTTTAAAAGATTCATGCCATCTTTTTAATGAAGCACGTTTATCTTAGGTGAACGGGAAAACTTCAGTAACACAGGAGGAGAGCTCTCTTCTTGCAGATGGATCTCTCTTTTGATAAACTTCTTCTTCCCCAAACTGATCTAAGGAGCCCAACCCAGCCACAGATGTTCAGCTGATCCGAGGGTTTGGCTGAGAGCAGGGGCATGCTGTTGTGCCAGCTTGTTCTCAGAAGCCTGCAGTATTTCCTTCCTTTGTCCTGCTCTTGGCCTTAAACTGAGGAAGTGAGGAAAGTCACCATTTGATTGCTGCTATTTTCATTTCCAACTTTCCAAATTTTGTTGCCAGATTTTCTGACCTGGTCATCTGAGGGTGAAATTGCTTGAGAATTTTCCATGAAAGTTTTTTTCATTTGTGGGTTGAACCAAAAGCATTTCAGCACAGAAGTTAAAATTCTCTAGAATGCTGGTTTCTGGGAACTAGCTCGGAAGTTTTAGAGTGGGTACAGAGTTTTTGGTTTTCTTCAATGTCCCACCATATTTTTATAGCTTGAGGGACCAGTTTTGCCCAACAAAATGGTTCATGCTAATTCATATCTCCTCCACTTGCTTTCATTCACTCATATGACATTTGATAAAGATTTACTTAACATCTTCTACATGCCAGGTACTCTTTTAGACACTAGAAATACAGCACTGAATAAAAAAGACAAAGGTGTCTGTTGACCTTGTAGCGGATGGGGGAAAGCCAATAATCAAAATAAGTAAGTTAGAAGATTAGATGGGGATGCATTCTATGGGGCTGAGTGTATTAAACAGGGCAAGGAAATGGTGGTTTGGAGTATAGGGGTGGCTATTGCAGTCAATTTATTACTAGAACCACATTTTGGAGGTCAACCAGAGCAGATTATTGGCAATTTCATTTGATTCCACCCACACCGGTTTTCTATTGTTGTCTAACAAATTACCACAATTTAGTATTCCAGGCAGAAAGTAGAGCAAGTGCAACTATCCTGAGGCAGCTGTAGGTCTGGATTGTTTAAAAAACAGCAACGAGGAGTGTGTATCTGGACTAGAGTGAGAGAGCAAGTGAGTTATGGAATCCCAAGTCATGGTGAGGAGATCATCTAGGGGCATACAGGAAATTGAAAATGCTTTGACTTCTCTCTGAGAGAGCTGGAATGTTAATAAAGACATTTGAGCAGAGAGGTGACATGACCTGACTTACTAACTAATAGGATCACCTGTAAGTGTGTTGGCAAAAGACAGAGAGTCAAGGGCAGAAGCAGGGAAATCAATCAGGGATCTGTTTCTGGATTCTTGGCAAGAAATGATGACAGTTTGGCCCTGTGTGGTGAGAAATGATCAGATTCTGGATGTATTTTGAAAGTAGAACAGAGAGTTTTTTCTGATGGATGGGATGTGGGGTAAGAGGAAAAGAAAATAGTCAAAGATGACTCCATGGGTTTTGACCTGAGCCACCAGAAGGGAGGCAAAATTAGGGAATATGGAAGGCAGAAGAAGGAGCAGGTTTGTGGGGAAGATAGTAGAAGCTAAGTTTGGCCAAAGTTAAATTTTAACTGCCTGCTGACATCCAGATGGGGGAATGCAAGTTTGGTTTAACATACAAAAATCAATTAATGTATGTGCCGGTTTGAAACTGTCATGTACCCCAGAAAAGCCATTTTCTTTAACCTTCATTCAATATTGCTGGGTGGGATATTTTTTGTTGTTTCCATGGAGATGTGACCCACCCAATTATGGGTGGTAACTGCTGATTAGATGGTTTCTATGGAGATGAGTCTTTCAATTCAACGTGGGGTTGTTTATTGGAGCCCTTTAAGAGGGTATTGTTTTGGAAAAAGCTTTAGTGCTGAGAGAGCCCCACACAGCCAGAGTCCTGTGGAGATGCAGAAGGAAAACACCCTCAATGTAAGCCTTATGAAATGAGGAGAGAAAGCTAGCAGATGTCACCATTCCCAGCTGAGAGAGAAACCCCAAACATCATCGGCCCCTTCTTTGGAGTTAAGGTATCTTTCTCTGGATGCCTTATGTGCTGGTTTGAAAGGATGTATGTACCCTAGAAAAGCCATATTTTAATCAAAATCCCATTTCATAGAGGTAGAATATTCCCTATTCAATACTGTAATCAGATCATCTCCCTGGAGATGTAATTTAATCAAGAGTGGTTGTTAGGCTGGATTAGGTGATGATGTGTCTCCACCTATTTGGGTGGATCTTGATAAATTTCTGAAGTCCTATAAAAGAGGAAACATTTTGGAGAATGAAAGAGATTCAGAGAGAGCAGAGCAGAACGACATAACCACAAGAAGCAGAGTCCACCAGCCAGCGACCTTTGGAGATGAAGAAAAATGCCTCCCAGGGAGCATCATGAAACAGGAAGCCAGGAGAAGAAGCTAGCAGATAATGCCGTATTGGCCATGTGCCTTTCCAGATGAGAGAGGAACCCTGACCGTGTTCACCATGTGCCTTCCCAGATGAGAAACTCTGTGTTCACCATGTGCTCTTCCACTTGAGAGAAACCCTGAACTTCATCAGCCTTCCTGAACCAAGGTATCTTTTCCTGGGTGCCTTAGATTGGACATTTCTATAGACTTGTTTTAATTGGGACATTTTCTCAGCCTTAGAACTGTAAACTAGTAACTTATCAAATTCCCCTTTTTAAAAGCCATTCTGTTTTTGATATATTGCATTCCAGTAGCTAGCAAACTAGAACAGATTTTGGTACCAGAGAGTGGGGTACTGCTGTGGCTTGCAAATACCAAACATGTTGCAATGGCATTTTAAGTGGATAAGGAAGATTCTGGAAGAGTTGTGAGAAACCTGATAGAGAAGACCTAGAATGCTCTGAAGAGAATGTTGGTGGAAACATGGACTCTGAAGATACCTCTGACCAGTTTCTAGACAGAAATGAGATATGTGCTATTGTGGACTGGAAGAAAGGCAAGCCTTGTTTTAAAATGGCAGATAATCTGGCAAAGTTGATGAGTGGCTTTGGCTGGAAGGCTGATTTTAAAAGCCATGAACTTGGATATTTAGTAGAAGAGACCTCCAAATTAAATGTCAAAGATGCAGCCTGGTTTCTCTTCACAGCTTTATAGTGAAATGTGACAGGAAAGAGATAAGCTGAAAACTGAATTCTTGGGTACAAAGAAACCAGAATTTGAAGTTCTGGAAAATTCTGGGCCTTCAGAAAAGGAAATCCCAGAAAATAGTGCCCTGTGTGAGGATTTAACCAAATGTGGAACCAGCCAGCCATTTTAGAGAAAGCCAGGATTGGACATGGAGTTATCCAGGAAGGATTTGTGGAAGCTTCTTATGTCTGATGGGCATGATCCAACACTACTGCATAGAAAGACGACAAGAGTGCTTTGGGACCTGTAAAAACAGAGCTGCTGCCAGTCTAGACTGGGGAGTTCAGAGAAGGGGCATTTGGAGGAAAAATAACTTCAGAGGCAAAACCATGGAGGCTTAGGTCTGAAGTCAAGAAGCCTTGGGCCAGGAGAGCGGCCACACCCAAGCCCATGGTGAGGGCGAGTTTGCCCCGAAGGCAGAGGATGGGCCTTCCACCTCGTGGCAGTGGAAGAGTCATGCCGCCTCAGGCCTTGGAGAGGGTGAAGCACGTTCTTTATGATTTGAGGAGAGCCTGGCTGCCACCACATGGAGGGGTTGAGCATGTGCCCCGAAGATGGCAGAGAGCCCAGGTGCAGCCCCAATGCTTGGAGAGGGTAGAGCCGAGAAAAAGGTGGTCTCCCATATGTCCCCCAAGGTTACATTCAAAGAGAGGCAGGCCACTGCATAGGCCCTTGGAAAGGGTGGGACTGCTGCTTTCTAAAGCCCTGAGGATGAATGACTCTCAGACTTTGAAATCTAATGAACTTTGCCCTGTAGGTTTTCGAAACTGCTTGGGTCCTGTGACCCCTGTGTTCTTTTCTCCCCATGGAAATGGGTATATGCATCTTGTGAATGTTCCTCCTTTGTATGTTGGCAGCAAATAATTTGTTTTGAGTGTTTTTGGTCCAGAGCCAGAGGAGAACCTTGCCTTAGACCATGCCTGTAACTAACTTTGATAGGAGTTTGTACTGTTTCTAAATTTGTATTTCATTTGTATCGCTACTGAAATGGTTTTAGGATTTCTGATATTGTTAAGAAATTAACGTATTTTATATGTGGAGAAAACATGTCTTTTTTAGGGTCCAGAGTGCTGGTTTGAAAGGATGTATGTACCCTAGAAAAGCCATGTTTTAATCAAAATCCCACTTCATAAAGGTAGAATAATCCCTATTCAACACTGTATGTTTGAAACTGTAATCAGATCATCTCCCTGGAGATGTGATTTAATCATGAGTGGTTGTTAAACTGGATTAGGTGATGACATGTCTCCACCCATTTGGGTGGGTCTTCTGGAGTCCTATAAGAGGAAACATTTTGAAGAATGAAAGAGATTCAGAGAGAGCAGAGCAGAATGACATAGCCACGAGAAGCAGAGTCCACCAGCCAGCAACCTTTGGAGATAAAGAAGCTTCATGAAACAGGAAGCCAGGAGGAGCTTCATGAAACAGGAAGCCAGGAGAAGAAGTTAGCAGATGATGCCGTGTTCACCATATGCCTTTCCAGATGAGAGAGAAACCCCGACCGTGTTCACCATGAGAGAAATCCTGAACTTCATTGGCCTTCCTGAACCAAGGTATCTTTCCCTGGATGCCTTAGATCAGACATTTCTATAGACTTGTTTTAATTGGGACATTTTCTCAGCCTTAGAACTGTAAACTAGTAACTTATTAAATTCCCCTTTTTAAAAGTCATTCTGTTTCTGATATATTGCATTCTGGCAGCTAGCAAACTAGAACACCTTACTTTGGGCATTTCTATGGCCTTAAAACTATAAAGTTGCAACTTAATAAATTTCCTTTTTAAAAGCCATTCTGTTTCTAATATATTGCCTTCTGGCAGCTTTAGCAAACTTGAAAAAAATCTAATATACCATATTGATAGAATAAGAGACAAAATCACATGATCATCTCCATAGATGCAGAAAATGCATTTGAGAAAAATCCAATCCCTTTTCATGATTAAAAAAAAAACTAGGAATAAAAGGGAACTCCCACAATTTGATAAAAGGCATCTACAAAAAACTCACAACTAACATCATAGTTAAAAGACCTGATGATCTCTCCTTAAAAATCAGAAACAAGACAAGGATGTCCTTTCTCACCACTTTTCTTCAACATTGTATAGAAGGTTTAACCATGGCAATTAGATAAGAGAGAGAAAAGGTATCCAGATTGGAAAGGAAAAAATAAAACTCTCTCTTTTTGCATATGCCATGATCTTAGATATAGGAAATTATAATGAATCCACTAAAAAAAAAGCTACTTGAAATACTGAAGGAGTCCAGCAGACTTGCCAGATATCAGATCAAAACACAAAAATCAGGGCAGTACAATGGTGGCTCAGTGGCAGAATTCTCACCTGCCATGCCAGAGACCTGGGTTCTGTTCCTGGAGCCTGCCCATGACAAACACACACACACACACAAATCAATTGTATTTCTATACACTAACAAAGAAAAAAATTTTAAGGAAATAATTCCACTTACAATAGCATCAAAAGAATAAAATACTTTGGAATAAATTTTTAAAAAATAAATGAAAACTACAATACATAGTTGAAAGAAATTAAAGATCTACATAAATGAAAAGACATTCTATCCCATGCTTATGGATGGAAGAATGTTAAGATGGCAATATTTCTCAAATTGATCTACAGATACAATGTAATACCCACTAAAATCCCAGCTGAACTTTTTTTTAAGAAATTGACAATATGAGCCTAAAATTCATGTGGAATTTTAAGGGATCCAGAACAATCAAACCAATCTTGAAAAGAAGGAATAAAGTTAGAGAACTCACACTCCCTGTTTTCAAAACTTACTGCAACGCTGCAGTAATCAAGGTAGTGTAGTATTGACATAAAGACAGATATAGATCAATGGAACACAATCAGAGCCCAGATATAAACTTTCACATTTATGATCAACCAATTTTTGACAAGGATACCAAGACAATTAATTCAATGTGATAAGGAAAATCTTTCCAAAATTGGTGCTGGGCTCAGTGGCAAAATTCTCATCTGCCATGCCAGAGACCCAGGTTTGATTTCTGGAGTCTGCCCATGCCAAAACAAACAAACAAAAAAAAGTTGGTGCTGGGAAGCCCCTGGAGGACTGGAGAAAGAATGGATCTATTAAACTTCTTCACCTTAGAAATTCCTAATACTCACTCAAGCATTAGGAACTTCCAAGTTAATAGGCCAGTTTGAGGCTTGCTCTTATGAAACTCATTTCTATAACTGTGAAGCTAAGCCTACCTATAATTATACCTAAGAGTCACTTACAGAGAGCCTCTTTGGTTGCTCAGATGTAACCTCTCTTTCTAAGCCCAACTTTGCAAATAAACTCATTAACCTCCCCCTTATGTGGGACAGGACTCCCAGGGATGAGCCTGGCCCTGGCATCATGAGATTAACGATGCCTTCTTGACCAAAAAGCGGAAAAGAAATGTAACAGAATAAGGTTTCAGTGGCTAAGAGATTTCAAATAGTGTCTAGTAGTTATTCTGGAGGTAACTCTTATGCAAGATTCAGCTAAATATTGCAAATTGCCACAGTATGCCAAGCCCCAAACAACAGTATTCCTGAAAACTATGAAGAATGCCCAGAACTCTATCTGAGACTCTATAATAGTTTCACTCAGTTTATTTTTCAGAAACCTAAAGCCTACAGATTGTTCCTACGCCAGATAAGCCCAGAAACCTAGGGGTACCAGTCTCTCCAAAAACATCAACCAGTTGTACCTCCCTACTCCATAATGTTGACAACCCTTTCTGACATGAAGAGGTTAGATCATTGTCCAAACATCCCTAAAGATTGGGAGAAGGATCAAATGAGAGGGAGGAATTATAACAGAGAAGATAGTATTTAGCAAATTAATATGACTATTGAATCATTATATTGATATTTCTTTCAGTCTCTATTAGAGCAGCTAGAAGGAAATACCTAAAATTGTAGGACTGTAACCCATATCATACTTTGAAATTTGTTCTATAACTATTTGCTAAAATGTACTTTCAAATCTATCACTTTTCTTCATATTGTTATATTTCACAATAAAATATGTTTTAAAAGTTTTTTTAAAAATTGATGCTGGGACAACTGGATATCCACATGCGGAAGCAAGAAATGGGACCTCTTCCTCATACTATCTACAAAAATTAACTCAAAAGGATCAAAGACCTTTAAACTATAAAACTCCTAGAAGAAAACATAGGTATAAATCTTCATGATCTTGGTTCCGGCAATGGCTTCTTAAATATGATGCCAAAAGCACAAGCAACAAAAGAACAAAACAGAGCACTGGACTTCATCAAAATTAAGAACTTTTTGTTAGTTATGAAGGACACCATCAAGAAACTGAAAGCCAACTGTGGTGGTTTGGAGCTGTTATGTACCTCAGAAAAGGCCATATGCTTTTACTCCATTCTTGTGGTGCAGAACTATTGTGGGCAGGACCTTTTGATTAGGTTGTCTCAATTGAGAGGTGACCCATCTATATTGGTTTGCTAAAGCTGCTGTAATGCTGGAGTCCTTTATGAGTATAAAAGACAGAAGCTCAGAGAGAGAAAACCCACCCAGAGGCATGTGGAGAGAGAGCTCAGCGACAAAAAGGACCAGCAGATGCCAGCCATGTGTCTTCTCATGTGACGAAGGAACCCTGGATGCCGGCAGCCTTTCTTCGAAGAAAGTTTCTTTTTCTTGACACCTTAATTTGGACATTTTCATGGCCTTAGAATGGTAAATTTGTAAACTAATAAATCCCCATTGTAAAAGCCAACCCATCTCCAGTATATTGCATTCCAGTGGCTTTACCAAACTGAAACAACAACACACACAATGAGATAAAATATTTGCAATGCAATATCTCACTATATTTTATTTAATTTATTCTACGGCTTAATTCATGTTAAATTTATTAGCAAGGACATATAATGTGATTAACTGTTGTTAATCATATAATTGGTTAGGGACTTGTGTTCATAATATACAAAGAATGTTTACAATTCAGTAACAAATTGAACCCAATGTGTAGAAACTGGAGCTTTCTTTACTGCAGGTGATAATACTAAATGGTGCAGCCACTTTGGAAAACTATCTGGCAGTTCCTCAAAAGTTTAAGCATAGAGGTATTGCATAGTCCAACAGTTCCACTCCTAGCTGTATACCCAAGAGAACTGCAACCATATGTCTACACAAATCTCACATGCAAACTTTTATAGCAGCATTATTCATAACAGCCAAAATGTGGAAACAACCCAAAGGCCCATCAACTGATGACTGGATAAATTAAACGTGAAATACCCATGCAAGGGAATATTATCTCACAAAAAAATATGAACTACTGATACATGATATAACAAGAATGAACCTTGAAAATATTATGCTAAATGAAAAAAGCAACCCCAACAGAACATGTATCATATGGTTATATGTATATGAATTATCCAGAATAGGCAGAAACCTATAGAGAAAGTAGACTAGTGGTTGACAAGAGCTGGTGGGGCAGGATGGGGGTGTGTGGTGGGATGGACAGTTGGGGAAAATTAGGGAGTGGCTGCTAATTGGTATTGGGGTTTCATTTTGAGGTGAAGAAATATTCTAAAAGTTATTTTGTTGATGGCTGCACAACTCCATCAATATACTCAAACCACTGAATCGTCCTCTTGATTCCGTCCAAATGAGTGAATTGTATGGCATAGGAATTATGAATCAATAAAGCTGTTATTAAAAAAATAAAAGAAATATTTAATAAAGTCTTAAGATAAGACCCAGACCATAATAGATTTAGACCGGAAGCATTCCAGGTTTAGTGAAAAGATATCCAGGAGATGTTCAAGAGAACTTCCCATTCTTAAATGCATTTACTTGAAATGATATTATAGAGTTTATTTTCTATTAAGATCGGTTTTATTATGGCACTTAGCATTTGCTTAAGTTTGGGTATTTCAATAAAGAGTTGTCTTCTTATTTTTAAAAAAATCAGGGTGGGGAAAGTTTTTAACTTTCCTAAATAGAAGGAATGCCCCCAAATCACTGACTCTCAAACAAGGACATTGTGTTCTAATTACAGATCTTGGATGAAGTACAAAACTCTCCAGAGAAGAATCTGTTAGCCTAAACAAGCAAAAACACAACAGTTAATCACATTATATGTCTTTGCTAATAAATTTGATGTGAATAAAGCCGTAGAATAAAATATGGTGAGAAGTTACATTTTAATTTCATGACTCTGGATTTGGAGGTATTTGAAGGGGTTCCAAACATTTTACAGTGCCTATGAGTCAGTTCTCCATCTTAAGTTCATTTCTTGACCTAGATTTGAGATCAGGTACAATCAGTGAAGAAGCTGAGGAAATTTCTCAAATATATCTAGAAAATCAATCTGAAGTTGTTAAAGAAATTGCCATTGAGATAGGTTTGAAACTGTCATGTACCCCAGAAAAACCATTTTCTTTAATCCTCATTCGATATTGCTAGATGGGAGCATTTTAATTGTCCCCATGGAGATGTGACCCCCCAATTGTGGATGGTAACTTCTGATTACGTGGTTTCCGTGGAGATGTGTCTCCACCCATTTAAGGTAGGGTTGCTTATGGGAGCCCTTTAAGAGGGAACCATTTTGGAAAAAGCTTTAATGCCAACAGAGCCCACCTGGCCAGAGACCTTTGGAGGAGAAGGAAGCCTTATGAAATGAGAAGAGAAAGCCCACAGACATTGCCATGTGCCCTCCCAGCTGAGAGAGAAACCCCGAACTTCATCAGCCCTTTTTTGAAATAACTTCATCAAAGGTATTTTCCCCGGTTGCTTTAATTTGGACATTTTCATGCCCTTAGAACTGTAAACTTGCAACTTAATAAATTCCTTTTCAAAAAAGCCATTCCAGAGATAGAAATAGGGTAGATATTGGGTAATTGGAACTGAAGGGATACAGCTTTTGCAATGGGACTGATTGTAAAAATTCAGAAATGGATAGCACAATACTACCTAACTGTAATACAATAATGTTAGAACACTGAATGAAGCTGAATGTGAGAATGATAGAGGAAGGAGGCCTGGGGGCTCAAATGAAATCACAAAGAAAGATATATGATAAAGACTGAGATGGTATAATCTAGAAATGCCTAGAGTATATAATGATAGTGACTAAATGTACAAATTTAAAAATGTTTTGCATGAGGAAAAACAAAGGAAAGTCAATAATTCAGGGTATTGAAAATAGATGGTAAAACTTTAATTTATGTGTGACACTAAAGCAAAAACTGTTTATTTGGTACAAAATTTATATTTTGACTAGTGCATTTCCTAATATAACTTATATGGACAGGTTAATTGAACACCATAAGTACATGGAACCTTGAGTAGGGCATGAGATTTTGTAGGTTTGTCCAGACTGATGCTGCAATAAATCCCAGAAGGATTTGAACAGTGAATAAAAAAGTATTTGCAAAGTCCCCTTGGGAGAATGGTGAGAAAGGGGAAAAGTTCAACTTCCCCAAGTGGAGAATTCTTTTTTTTTTTTTTTTTAATTTGCATATGGGCAGGAGGCACCAGGGATCGAACTCCAGACCTCCAGCATGGCAGGTCGGAGCTCTGCCTGCTGAGCCACGGCAGCTGCCCAAGTGGAGAAGTCTTGATACTCTCACAAGCAGTGGGGACACCAAAGCAATAGACTGAGCCCCCAATCTTGGGGTTTGTTCATATGAAACAACCCTGCAAAGAATAGGCTAAGCCTACTTAAAATTAGGCCTAAGAGTCATCCCCAAGAGAACCTCTTTTGTTGCTCAGATGTGGTGTCTCTCAGCCAACACAGCAAGCAAACTCACCGCCCTCCCCCTGTCTGTATGGGACATGACTCCCAGGGGTGTGGACCTTCCTGGCAACATGGGACAGAAATGCTAGAATGAGCTGAAACTCAATACCAAAGGATTGAGAAAACCTTCTCAACTGAAAGGGGGAAGAGAGAAATGAGACAAAATAAAGTGTCAATGGCTGAGAGATTCCAGAGTTGAGAGGTTATCCTGGAGGTTATTCTTATGCATTAAATAGATACTACCTTTTTAGTTAAAGTGTAACAGAGAAGCTGGAGGGAACTGCCTGAAAATGCAGAGCTGTGTTCCAGTAGCCATGTTTCTTGAAGATGATTGTATAATGATATAGCTTTCACAATGTGACTGTGTGATTGTGAAAACCTTGTGTCTGATGCTCCTTTTATCTACCTTATGGACAGATGAGTAAAACATATGGATTAAAAATAAATAAATAATAGGG